>JAPKLX010000080.1:1060159-1132776 GCA_026898415.1 Leonotis leonurus
GATTTGATCAAAACTGTAGTGTAAATGTTATTATAGACTACGGTTTTGAACAAAACTGTAGTGTAAATGTTATTATAGACTACTGTTTTTGAGTAAACCGTAGTGTAAAATTTATTATATACTACGGTTTTTGAGAAAACCGTAGTGTAAAATTTATTATAGACTACGGTTTTTGAGAAAACTGTAGTGTATGATTGAGCAATAGACTACAGTTTTATCAAAAACCGTAGTGTATGCTTCAATATGAATTAGCTACAGTACAGTTTCGTATACCACACCTGTTTATATATATATATATATATATATATACACATACATACACACCTGAAGTTGTCATCACAAAATTACGGGATTTCATTAAATTAAAATACATCGATAATTACATTACAAAATGTTGTCATCCCAACAATTTGTTTATATCCATTTTCTTTACAAAGTTAGCAATGTACATGCATGCTAAATATCCAAAATACGAAACTGGAGTTGCATGTTAACTACGCAAAATCTAACTGCATCCATCCACCTTTTGACCTCAACCTGAAAAGATAATATATGTATATGAATAAGACAATTTAAAATGATAACATAAACTAGCCAATGGAATATTAATCCCTCAAAACTACCACTAACAAAATACTCGTCGTGAAATGGGTGCCAACCCAATGCTGCAACACAAAAAGTATCATAAGTAGATCGACCTTTGATGCAAACAATGATATGAACTTCCATACCGGTGACGTCACTTCGATGTCCACGAAATGATTCCAACTCCTTCATAGCCCGTATATCATAAAGCTGCGAACATAATAGGAATGACCTAAGATGGATGTTGATGCAACTAGAATTAAATAGATTAAGCTTGCCTTGATTATTTGATCCTTGGAAGACGTTAAAACCCAGTTACCATTTTAATTCCATTTCACACAAAGTACAGTTTTGTTGTGGCCATGGCTGTAATAGAACAATGATTCTTGTATTGGATTCAGATATATGCATGGTTCAGCAAGAGCTATCATTGCACTTAATGAAGAATGTAACCTACAATGAAGAGAGGTCCTTTCCAGACCTGGCATCCCAGAGTTTGACAACATTGTCTCTCCCACCTAAGAAATATGAGTTTTTCTAGTTATTTTCAACTGTAAACAGATATCAAGAGCCCACCATTTGTACATCAACTACTTGTCAAATAAGTTGCTCTCACCACTTTTTATACTAATCAATACATACGAGAATAAGTGTGATTATATATCATCATAACATGATTAACTATTCACTATTCATTTGCCTATATTGATTAAGTAATTAATAACAAGAAGTCATTTAATTTAATACTAACAAGCCAAATGTTCATACATATATGACCTACATGTAAAATATAAATGTATATAGCATGCTTCCTCCAATAAAATCCTTTAGATCACTTGGGTGGGTTTAAAGACCACATGCTGAAAGATAGATGAGCAAAAGCAGTAAGCATTATCAATTTCAACTATGGAAGCCAAGGCCCAAGGGTTCAAATATTATTAGCATGATGAGCACCAGGGTGTGACCAAGATTATAATAAGTTGAGCGAGTTGGATCTACTCATCATTAGGAGATTGAGAGAAAAGGTGGTTACCTTAATTTGAGTCCGATTATACGTGTAAGCTACAACACGACTTGCAGTAGATGTGGATGCAATAAAGTACGACGTACCTTATTTTTAATTGGACCTAATATGCCGGGAGGAAGCTGTTTTCTTGCTGACCAAGTGACACCACCATCATAAGACTTCTTCATGCATCCACTCCATCTGAATAATCAGGTGATACAGAATTTCAAAGATGTTGTAGATATTAAAAAAATAAGAAATAAAAATATGATATTTTCATATGCAGATCTGTACTTCTTCACATCAATTAGCTCGTGTTTGTGCTAGTAGTAGCCTTTGCTGATATTTTGCTGTGTCGACTAAATGACTAATTCCCTCAAACAAAATGATAAACACTACATCACTTTCCTACTACTAAACTAAGACAACAAGACTTGCAGCTAATCCAAGCAATAAATATGGAAAAACCTCAACTATATAAACGAAGCAAATACATGAAAACAAACTCAGCTCCAAATAAACAGACATCAACACATTTAATTATATAAACGAAGCAAATACATGAAAACAAACTCAGCTCCATAGTTGCCCTTCTCAGCTTCCCCAACTTTCAGAATGTTTTCCAGCCCCTCCAAGATCAATTGAACCAAAATATATGCGTGAAAATGTTTAAGCTTTAAATACATGATTTGCTCATTGGTTCCTCCGGACGTTGCATTTGAAATAGCCCATGCAGCCTCTTTCTTAATATCAAATTCAGCACTCTGAAGAAGATTGACCAAGGGACCTATCAAGCCAGCATCTACTACAGCCTGAATGAACAAGACGCTCAAGGGCTGGAAGTGCTGGTCTTACCTGGAAAATGTAAATAAATAGTAGAAAAAAGAGGAATAAGATCATACGTCAGCCAAAGCAAAGAGTCAAAGACTAAAAAGAAATAGAAATATACACGCTCATACAGCCACACACCCACAATGTGCTCTAGACGAAAAGAAAAATTTGAAACCTGCTCAAAGGGAGGCTGTGGCTTGCCTCTGCAGAAGTTCGAGAGAGTCCAGGTGGCATTTCTCAGCATTGATAGCTTAGTGTTATCATTCAATTGAGCCAACAAAGGGATCAGGGCCCCATTACTGAGGACAAGGTCACGGCATTTTGGAGAATCACCAGCAACATTTCCCAATGCCCACACAGCCTGATGATTTCAAAAAGGAAACTCAATATTTTTTGTTAACAATGTTAACCACACAAGCAGATACATACATAACATAATATTGTACAATAAGGAAAAAACGGGGCCGGATTTCCAGGACACGAAAATAGCCACACCACGTTTTTATGGACATGGAACCAAACCCAGCAGCCAGCATATCCAACCAACCCTCAATAATGATTAAGTTTAAATAAAATTTTAAAAAATGCCTATTGAAATATCATTATGCTAAAGGAAAAATATATGTAAAAGAAAGACAATATTAACTAAAACTATAGCTGGGGTATGCTCATTATCAGATGAGTCGAAAAACACCAGCCCAAACAAACCCAGTCCTCTTTATATTCCAGTTTATTGCCATTCCTAATTAAATAAAGGATCTACCTGCTCGCGGACATCGTCACTGGGTGAACCTAGAAGCTTTACAAAAATTGGCACAGCATTGTGATCAATAACCACTCTGGTGTTTTCTGATGTTCTAGAAGCAATATTAGTCAGTGCCCAAGCAGCCTCAAACTGTAAGAGACCATAAGATAAATACAATCATTAGGAAAGGCAGAAATATCTAGCCATATAGTAGCTAGCTGTTTCAAGTCGGTCTTCTCAAATACACACCTGAAGATGGGGGAAATCCTCTCTGGTAAGGAATTGAACAAATCGAGGAACAACACCTGATTGGATAACCTCTTCAATAGGAGGGCTTCTTTCTGTAAATGTATTTACGAACAAGTACTCATCATCAAAGCCGATTCCAACATCGGTGGAGTTCAATTAAGCGAACATATAGAGAAACAAAATATATGAATGCGATAAAAAGCCTTACCAATTGACAGTAACTTCCGGAACTGTGTAGTTGCCTCAAGTTGCAAGTTGTTATCATCAGACCAGATTCCAGCAACCAGAGCAGGAAGACTCTCCAACTGCATGCAAATAGGAAAGCTATAATTCTTGAAAAATTACAAAGCAAGAAAAGAAAAAAGAAACAAAGAAAGAAAAGAAAAGAAAAACATTAAAGATAGCAATAGGCAAACAGTCCACAAATATTAATGAGTAGGAGATTAGTTAGCAAACCAAAAAAAAAAAGAGGAAATGATCACTCTCAAGTATATACAAGAAGGTGATCAACAAGAAAAATGATCTTATATCAAACCAGCGAAATAATACAGTCACTGTATTTGTCTAAATGAGACTTCAGATTCTAGCACGAATATCCAAAACCATGTGTTTATCCAATACAAGCTCTGTATTCTTATACATATGGAATAATTAGTACTCCAAAACACAGACGAATCATTTATACTAAACGCTATATCACACAATAGGCTTCACACAAAAGTAAAAATATCACAGAGAACGCTATTGCATGAGTTAAAACTCTATCAACCATAAGATACTAGGTCTCCTCCACAATAATTTATACAACAAACTCCGAAACAACTAGCAACACACACTAGAAAGCAAATCCAACAGAACCAAATATCGGTCAAGCATACCGAACCAATCAACCAATTTCGATTTAGTTCAACTAGAACTACAGCATCAAGTGATTAATTCTCAGAATAAAAGAATCTAAAGAGCATGTCACACCAACTCAACAACAAAAAAAAAAATCAAAATTTAGGCATAACCCGAAACCCTACTCCCGAAACTTCTAATTTGAAACACAAGCAAACGAACTCCATTGAATTAATAAAAAGTTTTGACCTTTTTCTCAAGCACGGAGGATTGAAGCGACGCAGCGAACTGCTGCTGCTGGAGTCCTTCTCTCCGCTTCTTCAGCAAACTCTCCTCGCGCTTGCTCTTTCAGATCTCAACCATGTTGTCCTCCCTCCTTCTCCGGCCCTCGTCGGCGTCCACTGCTACCTTGTACCGGCTCCGCCGCACCAAATTTATACGAACCGCACCGCTACCTCAAAATTCCTGAAGCCACAAATTAAAATTCAAATCAACAAAATAGCGCACCTCACACCTTCCAGCAAAAGACTCACCACTTTCTGCACCGGCTCCTTACCCAGTATCGACGATTTTACTGTCACATAAAAAGTACCACTTCCATTAAATCTCAGCAACTGCATAACAAAATTCACCACAAGAATAGCTCAATTACACGAGACATTATGCAACTCGTCGAGCAGGAGATCGAGAGCATCTTCCTCTCTGCCGCCAAGAAATAGCTCGAGCAAGAGAGAGAGAGTGCAGAGGGGAGGAGATTTCAATCGGGAGTTTAGAGAGGTTAGGGTTTAGGGCCAAGGTCGAGAGAGGTGAGGAGAAGGCCAAGGTCGAGAGAGGGCTTGAGAGAATTGGGCTATTTTAATTTTGGACATACACTACGGTTAATAAAAACCGTAGTGTATGTTAAAAAAGAACGCACATACACTACGGTTTTTTAGAACCGTAGTCTATGTGTTAAAAATATAACGCACATACACTACAGTTTTTTAGAACCGTAGTCTATGTATTAAAAAATCACGCACATACACTACGGTTTTTAAAAAACCGTAGTCTATGTATTAAAAAAGCACGCACATACACTACGGTTTTTAAAAAACCGTAGTCTATGTATTAAAAAAGCACGCACATACACTACGGTTTTTAAAAACCGTAGTCTATTGTTAATATACACTACGGTTAATTTTATAACCGTAGTCTTTTCCCAAAAAAACGCACATACACTACGGTTTTTATATCAACCGTAGTGTATGGACTGTAGTGTATGTTTAAATTTGTAGTAGTGCAAGTAGACTTTTTTTACTCTATAAAAATATGTGTGCATGTTTTTAGAATGAAACGAGATATTTTCAAAGCACTGTCTTGCCATAAATGTTTTGATTTATGTATGATGTCTATCTGTTTATTTATAATCGAATTTGGGTCCCAGTAGATTAGATATACTACTCGAACTAGTGTACACAGGACCGTATGTCATCAAGATGTTGACCGATCGGGTGTCTGTTGGAAGTGGTTACTTCCCCGACACTAAGAAGCTTCAGATATGGTTGATTACAAAGAACTAGGACATGCCTGTCAACTCAAGATTTCACAAAGAATGATTTTAGTGAACATAGGTGCTTTAGAGACAAAAATCCATATGTTTCACTTGCAAATGACATGACAAATATATATGTGTGAGTGCGATTTTGGCATGTGTCTATTGAGTACTTTTGTACTCAACCCTGCATGTATTTCTAAACGTGCAGGTTGACCGGTGGTGAAGGAGGGGGTGCTACATTCGGACTTTTCGTCGATCTCTTAGTAGTTGACTCTTGGGGGTTCTACGTGTCTTCATACATGTAGAGCTTATTTCGATCCAAATGTATTTCCGCTGCTAGTTGAGATCATTATGTATTGAATCCAACACTTCAATTTATGTCATATTACATTGATATGTATCGAGTCTAACACTCAAGTCCTTTTATGCTAACCATGTATGATGAATTATTCGACTTGTTATGAGATTGTTGTTTAGCTCGTTCTTGTTCCATTTTCCCATTTCTATTCTCATTCCTTTAATCCCTTCCCTAGTCACAATTTCCTCGACTTTCTATCCTTAGTAGAGTGCAGTCGTGACAATAATACTAATAGAAAATTAAAAAAAATACAAAAGTTTGAAGTAATTTGAAGCAAATAAAGTTGGTGGGGCCCAACTTCATTTTACTACCTAGGTAGCATTTTTGCTACCCCTTCACTTTTGTGCTACTTCAAAATATCATTCCACTATGACACTACCTCTTCCAAGTCACCAACTTCCTCAAACCACACACCCATAGTGGATGCTCTAATCAGAGAAGATGAAGAAGGAGAGAAACTGCATAAAGGAAAACTGTATAGGGTAGGGTTCCCAAATATATATACAACAGAAATCATAACCTATACAATAAGTAATGTCCACACATATATAATTATTTATAATAGATATAAATATATTTAATTTCAACCCGAATTTATAATGTCCACGCATATATAATTATTTATAATAATATTAAATATGTTTATAAATTATTACTTTTAAAATTCAAATTTAAAATAAATAAATTACCATATATTTAGAGACTTCGAATATAAAATGACTAAAAATTCAAATGCTATATATAAGTTTTTTTCAATATTTCCAATTTGTATATTTTAAAATCATTAAATATTAATATCTATAAATTCTATAAATAATTAAGTGACATTCAATAAATGTGTCATGTACTTATGACATTGTTATTTATTTATTAGACATGTTCGTTACTCGGATGACGAACGTTCGCACAATGGAGATTCAGACGAATAATTGTTGTTCGTAGTTCAAAAAGTGAAATTTCAACCATCTATATTTACTTGAATTCTCTACCAACGAGGAAGGTAAAACTCGATCTCCTAAAAGCATGCCAGGGATCAATTTTTCCGTATTTTATCTTCAAAATATACATGTTTTACATAATATGATATGTGTTTAGAATTGTATGTTTATTTGATTTATCAAACTTGTGAATCTTACGTATTTGTGAACTCCTTCAACCGAGTTTCATCAACCGAGTTTCATATCTATTTATGTCAAGTGCCTAGTTTCAATAGTTACAAGGTTCTAAATGAACTTGAGGTCGATCTAAATCACATGTACAAACATTTAATAAGCAGAACTAAATCTAACACTAAAAGTGATAATTTAATGTCCAAGTTAATAGATCTCGGGTTCGAGATCTCCGTGATGCGGCTATATAATTTAATGTTAATGTAAACCAATTTTTAAAAGTGATAACAATGACAAAATAACATGCAAGAAAAGATTCAACTAGTTTAACCAAAAATAGCAGTTAACATCGTTGAAACATTTTCTGCAACTAGCGAAGAAAACAGCAAACATATCTCAAGCCTACGAGGGCCTGAAGATCATATGTCACAGCTTTTAAAATAATGTTCTTTTTACATTAACTACACAAAACATGGGGCATGTAAGGTAAGGTAAGGTAAAGTTAATATTGGAACAAATTTGTTTCTTATATAACATACATTCTACTCTATCAGAGGATTCTGTCCTGCAGATCCGTTAATAAAGACGACGCAATCGAGGTTATCTTTTTCCCAGTTTCTCCTGCTATATTCTTTAGAGAGGAGATGTCTTGTTGTGCCTGATCCAAGAAAGAAAGAAAAATTGTTGATGACTAGATGTGGAAGCAATAGAAACACACTCTAATCGGATTTTGAAGAAAGAGAATATGGCAGCTCTTACCTGGAAAGAGATCTTATTAATGAGCTCACTTGGACTAATGTCAACAGCAGATGTTGCGTCGTGACCAAAATAATCAGCACTAGAAATTGATGACGACCCCTAGTTCAAAAATTGTGGAACATTTAGGGCATGTTCAGACCAGTTTCATGAGTATCAAATTAAGTGAATCAAAGATAGGAATAATGCAACTGCAGAGAGGCAAATCCTAAATACTATTGTTATCAATATCTAGAACAATGTACTGCTTCCTCCATAAATTCAAGTCCTCCAAGATAAATTCAAATGTTGACCAACTGCTGTACAAAATAATTGGAAAACCATTTCTTCAGTCGATAACAAAGATATTTCAACATTTTATCAGCTAACTGTCCCCAAAGAAGAGAAGAACATCTTTCTCTTTAGATTTGTACCCTAAGTATCCATAATAAAAGTTTGCCACCTACTACCATCCATATGTCAACTAATAGTAGGAGCATTGGATACAAATAGCATCTCTCAACGAGTACCTAAAACATACTCCCTCCGTACTAAAAAGATGTTCACTTTCCATTTTGATCCATCCAAGAAAAAGATGCAACTCCATTTTCAGCAAGTATATCCAACATTACTCTGACTCACCACTAACTTTTTCTGTCACTAGCGATACATATTTAATTATAAAAATGTGGGACCCTTATTCCATTAGCAAAATATTTAATTCATTAATTACTCAACCAATAATTTTTATTCCACTCACAATACACATTTAATAAATAAAAAGTTTGAAATCATTATTCCATTCACAATACATTCAAATCATTCATTAAAACTTGTTGAACCTAGTGAAAAAGTTTTCCGTGAATAGAGGGAGTATATACCATGCATCAACAAAAAGCTATGAAAGGAACAATAATTTCTTTTATGGGAGAGGATCAAAGCCTATAAATTAGATAAAGAAATAGAAATGGAGCATGAATATGATGATAGATATGGTAAACGACATACTGAGAATTTCTCCAGAGTAGCTGATGTCTCCAAATCATTAGCCTTGTTTTGAACACCAAAGAACTGGGCTGATGATATAGATTTTGCATTAGTGAACTTCTTCCTGGCTTCGTCAGTCTCCTCAATCTGAAGATGACAGATAGTAAAGTGGACTGGGTTCAGCAATTCAGGATTGTGTTCACTCAAGACATAATTTGGAAGAGCAAGAGAAAACAAGCCAAAGGGAAAGCAATTCCGAGTAAAAACATCTCAAAAAATCATCAGAAATGGTTTCAAAAGTCTATATATACTTTACTTTTAAGTGGGTAAGAAATTATAGATCAGCCAATGAAAGACAGTGCAAAGGGATACCGAAAATAGAAACGGTATTTGGTTCTGAACCACCTGCTAGAAGTCAATAGATATATATATATATATATATATATATATATATATATATATATATGATTCTAACAAACACATTATCCTGATAGCCAAATTGATGGATTTCATTATATAAAAATAAATGGTAAAAACATTTCACTAGTTTTCAGCATCCTCAAAAGTTGGTAAGTTTCCAACCTATTTTCAGCTAGTGCAGATATATCTTACTTGCACTTTTGTTGAGCTACTTCTTTTAGGGAAGCCACTGTCCATGCCATATTCAGCAAAGAAATTGGATGATTTTGGAGGTGTAACGTGATTAATAATACAAGCCACTCCAGAACTCATCTCAGTAGATTGGCCGTTTTCGTTATACTCAAACCGTGAGGTAAATGATGGAGCAACTGCAGGGTTGCTGCTGGTTGAAGATTTCGCAGAAGGCAATACTTGCAAAGGTGGTTCTTCAGGTTTTTGGTCATAAAGGCTTTCACTAGGCTGCATTAGAAAACGTTTGAAATATCTAAATTAAAAAGCACCTCAGTGATACATTGCATGAAGTTTAGTAAAAGAAGGCTCGTGCAAACCTTGTTAGTAAGTTTCTTAGCCCCTAGGCCACCAGTCTTCCCAGTTCTCTTTGCACCGAGAGTCTTCTTGACATTAATTGTTGCAACTGTACGAGAAGCTTTAGGTGAAGAAGAACAAGACTCGGTTGTTCCATTTTTCAGAGATTGACTTTCTATCGGTTTGTCATTCAAAGAACCCCCATTGGAAACCTCAGCGGATTTTACATCAGAAAATCCGTTTGAAGATTGAGATGGCTGGGAAGCAACAGGAGAGGAGGGTAAACCAGCCTCTTCTGCCTGGCTTTTAGCAACTTCTTTTGCAAGTAATTGTCTGTATAACTCAGCAGCTCTTGAGGTATATTTGGCCTCAATCTTACCTCCATCAGTCCACCCATGTTGTTTGAAAAATACTTGAGCACGGTTATTTCCACCAAAGCTCATCATCTTCAATTGCTCAGGGGTCCAAGAATCCATATTTGTTGACCTACAATCAAGGATGAGGATCGTAAAGCTAAAAATTATAAAGAAAATGAAGATCACACAGAGCCAGTTGTCTTTAATAAATGATAATGTTCTGTACAATTCGGCTATGCCAGTCTAAATTAATTATCTCTTGATGCTGATAACATATCGGTTTTTACTAGTTATGCCAAAATTTTCTAGATATTTATTTTCGCATCAATGATTAACTCAAGCATTATTGAAATAAGGAAAATCAAATCACGGATTGGTTCAACTAGAAATTCATTTATGAATCCATCTCTTGGATGGAGTTCCCCAAGCAGTTGTGGATGGACACTGAACTTGCTACGGGGAGGAGAGACAATGCAACTTTTGCAGCTTGTGTGATACTGACCAAAGAGCTGAGCTGCAATTGTTCCTAAGAAGCCTAAGGCAAACACTGCACAAAGATAAATGATGGGTCCTTCTGAATCTATTAACTCTATTATCCATACATCAAAGGAGTGAAAGAGCAAGGACTATAGAAGTTAAAGTGAGTACAGAGTACAGGTATATTTCCATCTTACAGGAGAATTGTTTTGTCCATTCTCTTAATCCAGCCATTTCCAATTCCTCTAAAAATCTAAATCATACCCTTATATAAGTTTGCACTCTCTGCTTCACTCAACCTTTTCTTTCACCAACCACTGGGGTAGATCCACAAATTATCTGAATTTCTGCTATAGGTAATTTACTTCAGACATAACAGTAAAATTATATTATCAATTTTAACATTTGAAAAGATCTGAAAGTTGACTACCTAAACAATGATCATGGAGGCAAACCAATAATTAAGGAGACATCAAAGTAATTCCACGTATCAGAGAAGGCGTCGTTAGTTGTGAACTTATTAGCATTTTAGATCACTAATGTTAAAAACCAAGTAATGCATAAAAAGTAATACCCCTCCGTCCAAGAAAATGGTTTACGTTTTGTATAGTTAGTGGTGTTTGATTGCCACTTAATATATTAATTGAGTTGTGTGTAATAGGTCTGCTACTCAGTATGCAATAAGTGTGGTGGGTCCACTGACTATAAATGAAATTTTCAAATATAAACCATTTTCGTGGACAGAGAGAGTATAAATCACGAAAACACTCCAAATATTCTTATAACCACCTCTAAGTCACTTCACTTAATCTTATTTAACATTGGTAAATGGAATACCAATAAGATAAATAAAAATGTAAGATAATCCATTCTATGTGTGTAAGCACTTTATGGTGAAGCTTTACTAGTATTAATCAAAATTGATCTTAAAAGAACTCTTTCAAATGGAGAGACTCAATGAGTATATAGCCAATAATGAATAATCAATATCATACAACTCACAAAGTTGAATATTAAGCATTCATGAGTCTTAACCATATTAAAATAAGATTTTTATTTATTGGATAAGTCTTTTGCAAGGAAAATCTGCAACCCCGTGAAGTTGTAATCACGCAAGACACATGCAATACGGGTCTCAAAGTACTTGGACGTTTAGCATAAATCTAATGTGGACAAACTTTGAAAATATCTTCTTAATTGAGATTCTTAATGATAAAGTTCAGCAGCAGAAGTTACAACAGGAAAAAAATCATTTGAGCACACTAGGTTAGGTTCATGTTTATTCAGACTTATTGTTTCATCTTATATTCGGAAAATTGAATGTGCTTCGTTAATATAATGCAATGATCAATTTCTTCATATTTGTTCAAGTGACCCCTGAGCAGCCAAACTCTACATTTATAAACAAAATGCTCAAATACTAGACGGTCTTACAAATATTACTTTTAAGATACGTTTCAGCATAAAAAATAATACTACCATTTAATTAAAAATATCAAAGCTGGTTTTAGATATAAAGACGTAAACAAAAAAGATTAAGCATGGAGATAGGAATCACCTCACGAAGCTGATATGTACGCCAAGGCTTCGATGAACCCCCGAACAATCAATGCACAGGAAGATCCCATAGGTAACGGATGCCCAAGTCGGATTCTTCGCATTGCAGTCGAAACACATCTGAAATTCAATCCAAATCACGGTTCAAATTACAAACAAAAAAGAGAATGGATTAAATCTGGATCATATCTCAGCATTTCCAATTACAAATCCACATCGAAATTCAGATGGAAAAAAAACCTTATTATCGGACTTGGCTCTGAGCTTGCGGAAAACGGCGTTTCTGTCGGAATAGGTGTCGGAAGCCATGGTGCTGCTATGAACTTTAACGGGATCTGTAGGTATCAACAAAGGTGGGGGTTTGCGTGGACACACGCATAAATAGCAAATATGAAATCTGTAAAAAAGTATTTGTTTTCTTTTGTTTTTTGTTTTTGAGAGAGAAAGGCGTTTCTCTATCTCTCTCTGGCTTCGTCTCTCTCTCCCACCTCTCTCCCCCTTTTCAAAACGAAAATGCAATTTCAAGAGCAGAGAGAAATGCAATCCGAGCCCCACAGCAGGACGACGCGTAATATTACGAAAATCCCCTTATGCGTTACGGACATAACCGTCATTTGACATGACGTAAGGTCGCTATGGCCTTTTTTTCCTAACGAATTAGGATGGTAATTTCGAACACTATGGACTTTCTTCATTCTTGTTCCACTAAAATTGTTTCTGACTCGCAATCTTAACGAGGTCGTCTAACAATGATAAACCAATTAAAGTCGTATTCTCAAGGAAGATTTAGCAGGACAATTTAATTCTTTGTTCAATATTAAAGTAAAAGAGAATTTGTTTCTTATAACTAGGTGAAGAAAGTAAATTACGTAAAGTAAATTCTAAATTAATAAACAAAAGTATAATCAAAAGACATGGAATATAAATAAGAAAGAAGGTAAACTCTAAACTAATGGAAATCAAAGTAGAAATGAATCGTCTAATCTAATCGAGAAAACATGATGTGAATTTAAACGATGCGATTTTAAAAGAGTGCGAATAACTTGGAAATCAGAATTAAAAAGAATGCGGAAAATACTTGGGAAGGCGCCTAGAATAAATGAGCGAAATAAGAGAATAAAAGCATAAACAAATAAACGAAGTAAATAATAAACGACAGCGGAATAATAAACGGAAAACGAACTTGATTAATAACTGGAATGGCCTGGAATCCACAATGGAAACTGAAGAGGAACTACGAACTAGAATGTTGCGATTGGCTACCTTCGAGTACGAATTCAAAAACTAGAAACGACTAACTAGAAATCAAAAGTCTCGACCTTAGAACACGAGGTCGAGACGTGCTAAAAATATAAAGGCAGACGTCTTGAACGAAAGTCTAGAAAAGATCTGGAGAATGGTGTCTCCAAAAAGGTGTCCATCGAATGAGAAACGTGTCGGGTATTTATAGCCGAGAAGGGATGTCAGTGGCCGCTTAAGATCAGCGACCGCTGACCTCGGTTGTTCCACGTTCCTCGCTGAAGTGGTTAGCGCTGGCTCGAGTCAGTCGCTGGCCCGGGCTTTGCGCTGGCTCGGCGCTTGGCTCGGCGATGGCTTGGTCTGGGACACAAGTGCCTAATCAGCGGCCGCTTAGGGCGCCGCGGTCGTTGTCTAGTGCTCTCGGATCTAGTCTCCATTTTTTTGTCATTTCTCGATCCTTTCTCGTTTCTTTTCCAACTTTTAACACTCGTTTAGGCTTTTGATCCTAAAAAATAAAATGAAACGTAAATCGAGTCAAAACATTATGCAAAGAGGGAAAACAACACGAATAAAGTCATGAAAAATATGAGTTTAGACGATCAAAAAGAGGTTAAACAATTCTGACTCGAATCCCGATATAATATAGGTTCTCGAGTTTTGAATTTTTTAGGATCGAAATTCAGAAATTATAAATTTTCAGACTTCTCGATTTCTCAAAATTTATTTTAAACTTCAGAAAATTTTGGTCAATTAAAATTAATTAATATTGACAACTCTTTCATTATTTTTCCTACAGAACATCCTTTATTTAAGGAATATGAGAATGAGCCAAAATCACAAGTGTCAAAGGAAGAAATGACTCGACAGAAGGTGGATTGATGCACATCCAAAAGAGCTCGTTGTTGGGAACGCCACAGGTCATGTACAGACGTGAAAGATGCATGCAGAAAGTGTTCTAAGTTTCTATCTATCTCATACAGAACCAAGAGATAAGATGAAACCTTGAGAGATGCAGATTGGACACAGGCCATGCAAGAAAAACTAAATGAGTTCAAAAGAAATGAAGTGTGGTATCTGGTAGATCGTCTCACGCATCAACGTATAATCGATGTCACATGGATATTTAAGAACAAGAAGGATGAAACATGAGAGGTTATTGATGTCAAATGGATAATCAAGAACCAAGGGCCAACTGTTACTGTCAACAGGAAGAAATTGATTTCAATGAGACATTTGCACGTGTGTCCAGACTTGAAGTTATCAGACTAATCTTGGCCTATGTTGCATTTTAGAGATTCAAAGTGTTTCAGATGGATGTGAAAAGTGTCTTCCTCAATGGTATTCTAGAGGAAGAGGTTTACGCGGAACAACCTCCAAAGTTCAAAGAATGAGATGACAACAAGGTGTACAGATTGACAAAAGCAATGTATGGACTTAAGCAAGCTCCCAGAGTTTGGTATGAGACATTGTCTACCTTCTTGTTTGGAATCTGGATTTAAAAGAGGCTCCATTGACAAGATGTTGTTTACCATCAAAGTTCAAGAACATATCCTTATTATACAGATATATGTTGATAACATTATCTTTGGTACGAAATCTCCTTAATTGTGTGATAAATTTTTTGATCTTGTGAAACATAATTATAAATGTCTACTATGGGTGAAATGAATTTATTTCTAGGACTACAGGTCAAGCAATCACTGGAAGGTATATTTATCAATCAATCTAAGTATGTGAAGGAGCTCATTGAGATGTTTGGAGTAGAAGAAAACAAGCATGGCAAGATCCTCATGCAGACCAATGACAAGATTGAACCAGATCTAGAAGGCAAACTTGCCAAAATAACACAGTACAGAGAGGGATAATAGGTTCTTTATTATATTTAACAGTTAGTCGACCTGACATTACCTTTACAGTTGAGTCTGCTCTAGGTATCAAGCCAACCCAAATGAATCTAACATGGAAGTTGCCAAAAATATTATGTGTTATCACAATGGAACAACTAGCTTAGATTTGTGGTATACTTGTGATAATAATTTTGAACTAACAGGTTACTCAAATGCAGATTATGCATGTCGCAAATTGGATAGAAAGTCAACATCAAGGACTTGTCAATTCATTGGGAACAAACTGATATCTTAGTTTTCCAAAAAACAAACTTCTATTGTAACTTCTACAACAGAAGTTGAGTTTATGGTCGCTAGTAGCTTATGTACATAGATTCTGTGGATAAAGCAATAGCTGAAAGAATACGAAGTGTATGTCAAGGAGGTGCCAATATATTGTGATAGCTCAAGTGTAATTGTAATTACACATAACTCAGTTCTCCACAACAGATGCAAGCATGTAAATGTGAGACATCACTTCATCAGAGATCATGTGGAGAAGAATAATGTGCAGATCTTGAAGATTCACATAGATATTCAACGTGCTGATCTTTTTACTAAAACTCTAACAAAAAAAAGATTCAAAATGCTCTATGGAAAGTTGGGACTTCTAAATCCATAATAAGATGCAGATTAAGAAACACAGATAGTGCAACCACAAAACGAGAATTCTTCAGCAGATCCACAAAAAGTGTTAGGATTTGTATACATCAAAGCATGTTTTATGCTTAGACGTTGTAACAAACTTGTTTTTATTTCCGTTTAATGAGAATAAAATGTTTTTATCATTGATTTGTGATTTATTTTCATTGATTATTTAATTGCAAACAAGTATCTTTTCTACAATTGTAGACAGTGTGGTTGATCCATGATCACGAAAGGTAACACAGTCAGCTCCTTTGTAGAATAAAGTTCACAACCTAGAAAAACTTGAACAATCGAGTCATGAAAGGTCGCGATATCATTAAATGCGAGAACTGATCTTAGCTAGTAGAATGATGTCGGTATGTAGATACTGACACACATGCTTGCATATACACACACACATATATATATATATATATGTTGTGTGGTTTCACAGTGAGATAAGTTTTTTGTGATTTTGCTAAAACGAGGTCTCAGAAATTCTTTATTTCTTAACCAGTGACGATGACATTAGTATACGCGACTAGTTATGCACTATTTTGATTCATTTGCACTTGCGAGTTTTTCGCAACCCTATACAGTAATGTCTTGGGTATTGGTTTAACGAGAAGTGCTCGATTGTTGTCACATGAAATCGCGTCTGAGTTGATTAAATCCCCGTGAAGTGTTCAGAAATGTTAATTATATAATAAACCCGACCGGTTGAAATTTATTCCATGTATACAATCAAAGTCTTAACTGGGATCACTCACGAATAAATATATTAATTAATTTTGATTTTTCATCAAAATTAATTAATTAATTGATTTAAAAAAAATCTTAAACGCGGAAAATAATTAATGATAAAAGGAGGGTTACATCTGTAATTTGAGTGGGCGCCAATAGTTCAATATTTATCACATAGTGGAGTCGATTAAATATTAATATAAAATCTATATCTTATTATGTTTCATAGAGTGATTAATTGAGTCAAGATTGACTTGATCATTAATTAATTAATGAAAGTCAAAGTTTGACCGTGTCAATTAATTAAGAAAATATTAGAGATGAGGTTGGACTTGATCTAATTTTGAAAGGTCCATGCACATTCCCCTTTGAAACCCTAACCTAACCTTGAAAACCATCAATATATAGAGAGGAAGAGAAGGGGGTGGAGTGTACATCACATAGAAACACACACTTCACCCTTGAAGATGTGAAGTCGGTTATATAAC
This sequence comes from Leonotis leonurus, assembly GCA_026898415.1. Classification (NCBI taxonomy): domain Eukaryota; kingdom Viridiplantae; phylum Streptophyta; class Magnoliopsida; order Lamiales; family Lamiaceae; genus Leonotis; species Leonotis leonurus. The sequence continues at coordinate 1,077,458 of JAPKLX010000080.1, forward strand.
GACCCAAAATTTTTAAAAGCCATATATATATAATTATATATTTAACATTATGGATTTTGAAATTTTGAATTTTTACTTGGTGTCATTATCTGTCATGACACTTTATTTGCTGTAAATATGGTGAGTAAGAAATTGCAATAAAAAGATATGTGTATTGATTCTGTCGTAAAACAATTAGAAGATTTAATTTTATATTGAGGGTTTTTCTACAAGTCTGACTATTGCCAAAAAACTTGTCCTTGATATGAATATGGAGCCAATATTTCCAATAAAACGTCGTAATATTAGAAAGAAACAATTTGACGAGGGATGAAGTGTTGAAATTTTATTATCACTTGAATAGTTATTTAGAATTGAATATTTATGGACATGGCTATTTCTTCTTTAAAATGTAGATTTGAACAATTGAATTCATTTAGACATATATTTGGTTTTTGTTTGATTCAGATGTTTAAAATTGTTGGATAATGATGAATTAAGAAATTATTGTGTCAATTTAGTTTCCGCTCTTACTCATGGTGATTCATGTGATGTTGACTTGAATAATTTGTTTATGGAATTAAAAATATTAGCAATGACATTGCCAAGTGAAATAATGTCCGCTATTGAAATTATTGAATTTGTGAAAAATGTAGATTTTTATCCAAATATTGTTATTTCTTATAGGATTTTGTTGACTATGTCTGCAACTGTTGCACCTGCAGAGAGAAGCTTCTCAAAGTTGAAATTTTTGAAGACATATTTGAGATCAACCATGTCGCAAGAAAGATCGAATAATTTGACAATTTTATGTATTAAAAAAGAGATTTTAGAAAGTATTGCTACAAATGATACTATAAATGATTTTGCATGTAAGAAAGCAAGGAAAATTCACTTTTTATAATATAAAATATAAATTTTTACATATTTATATTGTGTCTTTTTTTCATATATATTATATTATATATGGATAATAATAAATAGAGGATCTAAGTTTTAATTCTTGGATAAGCAATCTTTCTTCTGTTTTTAGTATATTGTAAATTTTGTGCCTGAAATGTTCTGTTACCTCTTTGTTTCAACTTATTTTAAACTGTCAGTACGTGATATTGTTTAGACCAGATCCACTGTCCGATAAAGGGACTCAGTATCGGGCACGAGAAATATTTTCAGCCGATATACTTCCAATTTATTGTATTAAATTGCTCGCAAGAGTACAAGTTCGTTGTATATTAATAAGTTAACCCTAAGTCGTATTCTCAAGGAAGGCTAAGCAGAGCTTATATCTATGTCGCAGAACAGAAAGCAATTAAAAAGAGGGGGTTTTGGATTTTTAATCTAATTAATCTATTTAGGCGAAAACTAATAAAGTAATTAAATCCTAAATCTAAGAACAATGAATTAAGGAAACTGAATTGAAACATGTTTTGAATTGATTAATTAACATGATTGGAAGATTTATATTACTGAATTGAAAATCAATCAATAACAGAGCAGAAAGAAAATAAATCATAAAGCAATAAAGAAAGTAGTAAAAGAACTCACGGATTGAAGGGAAAAATAATGCATTAAAGTACTACGGGTTTGAATCACGAACGAATCCACAACTAAAATTGAAGAACGAGCAAGAAATAAAAATCTAGACTAAAAGTGTTTTCTCTCGTGGTCTAAACCCTAGACTAGAAGTACAAAAACGTGAAGGAAGCCCCTTTTTCTGCATCGCGGTGGAGGTTTAAATAGATAAAGGAACATCCGTCAGACTAGTGAGCTCTAGGGGGTAGCGGTCGCTACCCCCATGTTCTGTCTTGAATACTTTGGGAAGGGGTAGCGGGCGCTAGGGGGTAGCGCTCGCTACCCCTACGTTCTGTCCATAGTGATCTCCCAAGGGGTAGCGGTCGCTAGGGGGTAGCACTCGCTACCCCCAAGTTCTGCCTGTACCCTAGTGATCACTAGGGGGTAGTGAGCGCTCGCTACCCCCACGATCTGTTGTGGAAAAATCCATGGGGGTAGTGATCACTACCCCTACGCAATGTCTTCACTCCTTTTTCACGCCTTTTCGTCTCGTTTCTCTTTTCAAGTCTTGCTACTCCGTATTTTGTCGATCATAACCTACAATGCAACATATAGAAGACCAAAGTATCAATCTGAACAACAATAATCAACATTATGAATCTAAAATACGAGAGAAACGAGACCAAAAATGGATAAAACACTCTTGTATTTTACTTCATTTGACCTTCCATTAATAAAATATTTTGTTTGACCAAAAAAGATAATAGTAAATAGAGGGCCCATTTTCATTGTTTGGCCCTGGCTCAATTTTGTCAGAAACGACCCTGAGCTTTAGGAACATGCAAATACAATTATGGGTTCGTTTAGACCTCTCAAATATTGTTTCTTGAACATGCAATACGGTTATGGGCTCATGGCCTAGGCTAATATATGGGAGTTTGAATGGACCTGAGCTCGTCTCTGGTGGTATCTTGACGCGTTTAGGGTTAGTGGAGGCACTTTCCTTATTGGAAAATTCTGCCCATGTTTAGGAGATACTTTCAATCTTCCAGATTTGCGCTGGATGGAAAATGAGATCTCTTTCCTTATTTCGCGCATGGAATGTATTGGCCGCCACTCTTCTGCTTCTTGTCTCTCGTATCTTGCACCACCATCTGCTACTTCCTTCTCCTTCGTCTTGGTCAATGTATTTCCCAGTCTAGCTCTAGCAATGGATGTATGATCCTATGAGGTACTCTAGCTTGAGATTTCGCTTGCTCAAGGACTTTCGTGCACAAATTTGCCTCTTTCAGAAGATGATCTTCAACCCACATGCATCTTGCCACCCACATTTGTGTCATACCAGACAAAACACAACACAAAATAAAGGAAAAAAAGTCGATGTAGACCTAAAACAAGACACAACAAGAGCATGAAAATCAGACTTGTCAGTATAGAAGGTCCTTTAGAGGACAAGGATCCCACAAGCAACGTGTTTACATCGAGCACAACACCACCCGATTATCAGCCTACCTGTATAGACAATCTATTTAGAGCGCAGCCTCCTCCAATTTCCTACAAACATATCAATGAACTTATCCAAGTTCGGGTCAATTCCGAAGTTCAAGGATTTGCGCAAACCATGTTGGATGCAGGTTAACAAACTTTAGCCAATGTAAAACATCTATACAAGAAGCAAATCAACAAAGTCTATGATAAATTGAAAATGACAATGGATGATGATCGCGAAGAGATTGCAGAGGATCTGGAAGGCATTGATGCTCTCTAGACCACATGGACATATTAAAAGATGCAAAGACAGCTATTGACAAGCTCGAGTCATCATCTTCAAACCTTCTTCCACAAGCAAAAGAAACGATTAACTCCAAATTCACTAATTTCGAGCTGCACAGATTAAAACCAACTCTCCGAGTAACGCTTCCTTTTCTCGAAGATGAGCTTGATTCGCCCAAAACAAGTGAGATAGAGGAGATGGAGATGCAAATTGAAGGGATAAACACAGATGCATAAAAACATGTCAAAGAATTGGCCGTATAAAATTCAGCTCATGAGAGAGTTCACAATTACATGCAGACAAACATCAATATGCTCCTGACCGGTAAACTTCAGATGGAAGAATTTTCACTCAACTGGAAGAAGAGGTCAAATCTCTGAACACAATGTGTAATACCCCGAATTTTCCTAATACGATTTAGGTATCTTACTACGACTAATTAAGGATTTTAGGAAGAGACTATACCATGTTAGAACCTACCATGAGAATTTGGCACCCGGCGAAACTTTTTAAACGTTTCTTTTAAAAATGATCTTTTCATGCATAAGTCAAAAGCCTGTCAATATTATACTCATTTTGTAGGGTTTTTCAAAAGAAAAATATTGGCACTATGTTTTCCCAAAAAGGAGTTCGTACGTGACCGCTACGAATTTTTGAAGTTTAAGCACGTCGTATAAAAATTAGTTTTTCCATGCTTGGCCGAAAGTTTATCAATATTATAGTCATTGTGTAGAGCATTAAGAAAGGGAGATATTGACTTTGAGTTTGCTTGAAAAGGAGGTCGTGTGCAGAAGTTAGGACGTTTTAAGGTTTAAGCATTAATAATAATATAATAAATAATATAATATAATAATTATAATATTAAAATAATAAAAATTTTAGTATAAATATGGGGAGGGGCCGATGCTTTCCTCGCTCATTTGAGGAGAAGCATTTCTGTTTCTTCTCACTTCTTCTCTCTTCCTCATTCTGTCATTTTAGGGTATCGAGGTTCTGCGAGTTTGAAAATCAAAGATCGATTTAAGTCAAGTTACGTCAGGATAAGGTCGAAGGTAGGCATGGAGCTTGACAAAGGTGGCTCAGCCGCTGTCGAGTTTCTGCCGCCATCGTTCTGATACCATTATCTTCATGCTTTTTCCTCTCGTTCTATTCTTCATTCATTTTCCCCTTCGTGACTATCGGTCTATCAGACGGCTAAGGTCCCTTAAGATTTTAAGTTTCTGACCATAAGATCCATTACTCTGCTGGATTGAATTTTAGATTTGGATCCCGGTTAGGATCGACATGTCATGATTTATTGCATTATTTCATGTTTTTCTAAAGGAAAAATATTCACGGTCTATCATTTTTCAATAAAATTTCTAGTGCATGTAGAGAAAAAAATATAGAATTTTATGAAAGAGATTTCATTAATTTTCATCGGTCCAATTTTCATAGATCTGAAAAAGACTACGAATCTTCTCGAGTAAGCTTCGAAGTAAAGTTGCATATTTCAAAAATGTTTTTACATATTCCTATAGAGAATAATGCCCTGAGTATTTTTGCCTTTTGGGCCAAGTTGATTTGAAAATCCGGGCATAGCCAAAATGACCTTAGAAGACCGAGAAAACCCTCGATTCCTCATTTTCACTTTATTCGCGTTACGTTTTGGGATTTGAGGCCAAAAGTTGTTCCGTATAATTGTCAGGTGCTTACGATTGCGAACGAGACGTTTGACTGATTTACGGTTATCACACACGGTGTTGGTATTTGCTGACAGGTGGGTGTTATATATGTTTTCAAAATGTATGTTTGAGTTATTAAACTCTGATATTTATGAAAATCAAAATGGATGTCCATGTTAAAATGTTTTGCTCCTTATTGGATAAGTGATCCCTCAAGCACGGCGATCGGATCATGTGCTATGTTAGCGCACTGGCACATGGTTAGTGTACACGTGGGTTTATGTGGGTTGTCCCATATATTCTCGAGTGAAGTCAGTTTGGGTAAAAGTTCCCTACTGATGAAGGACATAAATGATGGACCTCTATGGGCTGTCCCCATATGTTCATAGAAGGGTATCTAATGCCAATACTGAGCCAAGAAAAATGAGATCTCAATGGTTTTTGTATGCATAGAATGACTTTCTGTTTTAAAACTTTCTATGCGATAATGTGCAAGCATGGATATTCTTTTCAGAAAATGATTTCACAAAAGGATTTTAAATGGCATAACCCACGGGGTACATTAGTACTCAGCCCTGCAAAATGTTTTTAAATTGTTTTGCAGATTGAGCGGTTGGTGGTGTTGTGCGAGGCTAAAGCAAGGGTTGTTGCAAACTGTCATGTTATGTATTCTACTGCCAAGCTCATGTTCTTTTTCAATCTCTGATTTTTCATGTTATTGGCTTCACGAAAATACAAAGATTCATTGTTCCTTCACGAGAATTACTATTGTCTATTACATGAATTCATGTTCATAGGAGAGCTTAGAAGTAGTCGGCCCCTCTTGGACGCTCTACTCCTTGACCCCTTGTGATGTTGTCGTGTAGCACCGACCACACTTGGCGAGTTGGGTGAGTGACTCCTTTTGGCGAGCTAGGCTCACTAACCTCCGCCCTTTATTGACGGCTCTTATTGGATGATTTGGCCGCTTGGGATTCTGGATTACCGCTCTCATGTAACGAGCTATAATCTCCAACCCCGTCTTGCATTGCATTTCTTTGCATTCGATTCTTCATTGTCATGACATCATTGTTGACTATATCTGCTGGTGGGTTTATTTGTTTCTCTTCCCCCATTCGAATTAATCCTAGTTATAAACGAGTTACTGTCCATTTTTCAAGGACAATTTCTACACCATGATTACGTTCCATGTCCCCCTTTCTTCCCCTCTTCTTTTCTTTCCCCCCAGTCACGCTCTGGTGCGTGCACCGTCCCTCGGGATCGGGGCATGACACAATGATTTCCCCCCCTTTTGATAATGTTTAAAATGGGGAAGATATCTCAGGAAAAGGAAAAGGAAAAGAACATACCAGTAAACCAATGAGGGTACAATTACAAATCAAGAAGTCAACTATGCATACTCAACAAGTGACTCAATTCTTTGGATCTCAACCATCTCCTCAACTTCATCTTCTTCAACATCCTCCATACTCTCTTCACATTCTGCATCAACAATGGTGTTAAAACAAAATAAAGTAGAATAGTCTTCTTCGTTAAACATGAGTGGAATCTCCATCTTCACCATCATTGCAGTATTGTAATTGGCTTTATCCTCTACATCATCATGAGTGGCATCATGTTCATCGTCACTAAGAGAGATGTAACTCACTTTACCACGCTTCCTTAGTGTGTTTGAGCATAATGTCCAAAGACCCTGCATTTACGACATTGATTGTTAGATAAATCACGCATATCATTAGACTTAATAGGATAAGAAGTTGATCTTCTAATATCTTTCGAATCTCTTTGCGTAGTGCTCATTTGATCCTGGACTGAAGTAGTCCCCCTTGAGTTCGGCATTCTGTCGTATGATGTGCCGCCCTTCTTTTTCATGAACATGTCCTTCGCATATTTCTTGATAATGCGCCCGACCTACTTAGTAAACATGTCATAATCCATGTGCTCGTCAGAGTCATAAACATCTTCCTCATCATCTGAGTCGGTTGAAGATGGGTCAAAAGTGGGCGCTGGCGTGGAACCTGCAGAGGTTGTTACAAGGGCCAGAATTTTGTTCTTGTATGTTGCTGCGATTTTCTCTTTCTCGTCCAGAATTATTTCATATGTTTTAAGCTCATTCATTAAAGCAGTAAATTCCAACATACCTGTGGTTTTGGAAGTAGAAATAGTTGTGATTTTCCTCTCAAACCGAGGAGTAAGTGCACGCAATACCTTGGATACGAGACGTTTGTTGCTAATTGGTTCACCTAACTCGTGACATTCATTGGAGATGTCTAACAATCGGTTGCAGTAGACTCCAACCATCTCATCAACTGTCATCCTCATGTTCTCGTACTTGGTGTTGAGAATTTGAAGCCTCGACTCCTTGATTCCCAAATCACATTCACAGTGTTCTTGGAGCGTTTCCCAAACAACTATCGCTGAATCAATATTCATGATCAATTTGGATCCATGGAGGCTTGAATCACGTTCAATGCCTTATCGTTCATGGTGGTGGCTTACTACTCGATCCTCGTCCAATTCGCAATTGGTTTGCGAACCACATCTCCTTCATCATCTACCTCCTTGGGGTGCGACCATCCGTCCTAAATAACTTTCCATGCAAGTGATGGACACCGTATGAGGGGCTCATAAATGCGCAGGACCCACAGGTTTAATTAATCGCATAAATAATTAATTCTTAACATATAATGCCACATAGAAGAATATAATTGCAGAATTAAATAAATTATACCTTCTCATTTGCTAGTCATTCTCTTGTGAAGAAATAAATTGAATCGTTAGCAACGAGCCGCAATCCCAATGTTGGAATATCCTCTTGATCTCCTCGAATCCTCCCTTGGAAACTTCTAACCTATTCTCGATCTACTACTTGAATATTGTGGCCAATAATCTATCAAGTATTTAAAAGAATAAGAACAAAAAATTAGAGTTTTGAATACTCTTGAATTTTTCGAAAATATTGAGTATGAAATACTCAAAGTGGCCGAAAATAATGGGTATGGGAGGAGAGAATTTTCGGCCCTCTCATGTACTGTATTTATAGATATTTTGGGCTAGGTTAGATATTTTATCTATTTTCGGTCTCATTTCTCTTGTAATTTAATCTATAATATCGCTTGTTATCGTTCGATTTGATGCTTTGGTATACTATATGTTACATTTTAGGTAAATATCGACACACGAAGTTGACAATGCTCGAGAAGAGAAACGAGGCGAAAGGAGGTGAAATGATGAAGAAAACGCTAGAGAACAGAACACAAGCCCAGCGGCCGCTGGCTTGTGACACGAAAGGGGAAGAACAGAACCAAGGGCTAGCGAACGCTAGCCCCTAGCGGCCACTAGCCCCCGAGAGCAAGAAAAGAACAGAACATGGGGCTAGCGACCGCTGGCCCCAGCGGCCGCTAGCTCCCACAAGGGCGTTTTGGGACAGAACACGGGGGTAGTGATCGCTACCCCCTAGCGCTCGCTAGCTTGGCGGATTTTCTTCCTCTATTTAAACCTTCACGCGTGATTTCAACGATAACTCTTCTTCTTCGCTTTAATTTTTCTAGGGTTTAGACCACGAGAGAAAACACTACTAGTCTAGATTTTCCATTCCGTTGTTCGTTTTTTCAATTTCGTTGTGGATTCTTTCGTGATTCAAACCCAGTATTCTTTAATGCATTATTTCCCTTTTCAATACGTGAGTACTTTTACTACTTTCTTTATTGCTTTATGATATCTTTTCTCCTTGTTATTTTCTTGATTAATTCACAATTCGTTAATCCAAACCTTTTAATCATGTTAATTAATCAATTCAAGGCATGTTTAAATTCAGTTTCTTTAATTTTTTGTTCTTAGATTTAGGATTTAATTGCTTTATTAATTTTGGCCTAGGTAATTCGTATTTTAAATTATTTAATTTTATTCGCCTAGATAGATTAATTAAATTAGTTAAAAATCAAAACCCCTTCTTTTAATTGCTCTCTGTTCTGCAACGTAAATTAAGCCATGTTTAGCCTTCCTTGAGAATACGACTTAGGGTCAACTTATTAATCTATAACGAACTCGTTCTCTTGCGAGTAACTTAATAAAATAAGTTGGAAATAAATTTTGGCGCCGTTTCCGGGGAAGGCTTTAGGCATTTATTTGCGTTGCATTTTATTTTTCTTTTATATTTTCTTTTCGTATCCTTTTGCTCCCGCAAGGTGCGTTTGATCTTCTTTTGGTTTGTGTATACTAGGTCGCCGAATCTTGAGACAAGAGTTGGTGCCTTACGTTGACAACATCAATAGAAGAGAAGTCGTGCTTGAGGAGCGGTATAGGGACGTTGGCAACCTCGCTGCATTATTCGAAGAAAAACTAGTAATAATGGCCGAGGAAGACGAAGCCCCTAGGAAGCTCGGAGACTTTGTCAGGACAACCTATGGCATTACCGCATCCGCTATCGTACTATCTGCTGCGGGGAGGAATTATGAGTTGAAGCATAACCATATCAACTTGCTTCCATCGTTCTACGGGCTGCCTAACGAAGACGCACTCCTATTCATCAGGAAGTTCTGCACAGCTGTCTAGTCTATTCCACTCCAGACTATCACCGAGGATGAGCTACTCAGGAAGTGCTTCCCCTATTCACTCAAGGATAGGGTGAAGTCGTAGTATCTCTCGCTTCCAGCAAGATCGTTACCCAATTGTAAGGCTGTGAGTACTACCTTCTTGCTCAAGTACTATTTGAACCACAAGACGCAGCAGATCCGACTACAGATCATGCAGTTTGCTCAAGAGCCTGACGAGCATTTTTATGAGGCACTTGACCGATTCAGAGAGCTCCAGCAGCAGTGTCCGCACCATCAGATTGTGCCCGAACTCCTTTGGCATATTTTCTACAATTGGTTGCAGCACACTTATCAGTTCATGGTGGATACAGTAGCTGGGGGAAATATATCTGAGAAGACGGCTGAGGAGGCGATCAAGATTTTCGAGACTCTAGCCACTAATTCGCAGCAGAAAACCTCACGAACTAAGAGAGTGGAAGTCCGAGAGATTGGAGTGAGCCAAGACCACAAGAAGCAGATGGCCGATATGATGCGAGAGCTCCAAAAGTTGAAGATGAGTTAGCCCCCTGCAGTGGCGAAGCACGAGCCCACACCCGAGTCGTGCCAGATTTGTGGTGATCTCACGCATAATGAGGATCAATGCACCAGGATGGCGGAGATGACTTATGAAGGAGAGGCGGAAGTCTATGCTGCACAAGGCTTCCCGCCACGCTCGCCATTCGAGCAACATCCAGTCCAGCAGACTTCAGGATGGAGAGCTCAGAATAGCTCTACGTGGAAGGGGCCGAATCAAGGGCAAAACTCAAATTTCCCTGCCCGCCGAGCACCTCCACAGCAGTATTACCCACTCTATCATGAGTATTATCCACAGCAGCCTTATTACCCACCTCAGTCAGGGTGTTATCCATCTCCTCCACAATACCAGCAGCCGCCACCTCATTATCAACAACTACCCCAGCCGCCGCTACCTCAGTTTCAGCAGCCGGGACCTCAGTTCCAACAATAGTTCTCATATGCACCGCTACCGACTCAGCCTAAATCATCTAGACAGTTTTGCAGCTTTCATGCAGGAGAGCAAACTGGCTCTAGAGGCTCAAGAGGCTCATATCAAATGCCTCAAGAGTCAAGTCGGGCAGATCTCAGGAGCTGTCAATCAGATGCAGCAATAGCAGCAGACCGAAAACATACCCGGGCAGGGGCACTCAGCGCAACAGATACAGGCCATTACTGTTCTTCGTAGTGGCAAGCAAGTAGACAACAAGGTGGCTATGCCGAAGGATGAGCCAACTAAAGAGGTGGAGGACACTGAGAAAGGGAAGGAGCCGGAGCAGCCAGCTATTCAGTTGCACAAAACGGCGAATCTGTACAAGCCGCCTATTCCCTTTCCAAGCAGGCTGAAGAACGAGAAGCTTGAGTAACAATTGGCTCAATTCTATAAAATGTTGTCTCAAGTACATGTAAATCTGCCGCTTCTGGACGTGATCCGTAATGTATCGGCGTACCTGAAATTCTTCAAGGAGCTAGCCTCCAAGTAGAGGAGATTTACAGATGACGAGTCCGTCATGGTGTCCGAGGTAGCCAGTTCTATCATGCAGCAACCTCTTCCTCAGAAAATGCGAGATCCAGGTAGTTTCGTTATCACTATAGTTCTTGGAAATGGTAAAACTGTAACATGCATGCTTGATTTAGGTGCATGTATTAATCTTATGTCTTACTCAATTTTTAAGGAGTTAGAGTTAGGTGAATTGAAACCTACACGCATGAGTTTACAGTTAGCCGATCGTTTTGTTAGATATCCTAGATGTATTATTGATAATATTCTTGTGAGTGTTGGTGGTTTGATTGTGCATATGGATTTTATTGTTTTAGAGATAGGTGATGTGCATGAGAACGGACGTGATCATACTTTGCTGCTAGGTCGATCATTTATGGCGACTACTAATACTTTGATTGATGTTAAGAATGATATTATTCAAATGTCAGTGTTAGGAGAGAAAGTTTCTTTTTTCGTGCATCAGCACAAAACTATGCCTTCTGTGAGTTCTATCGAGGATTGTTATTTCATTGATTCGATTGATGCTTTGGCCGAGATGTCTTTTGTGCAAGATTACAGTTTGGAGGAGGTCTTTGAGGGATCGGTTGACATGGAGGAGCGACTCCGATTGGAGGCCTAGTTCGCGAAGCCACCTCTGATGCAGCTGGCTAATCCAACCGCACCTGAGAAATTGGAGTTGAAGGAGCTCCCAGCGAACCTGAAATATGTATTTCTTGAGGAGAACGAGCAGAAGCTGGTGATCATCTCGGTTCATCTTACTGATAGCTAGCAGACTCAGTTGGTAGCTGTGCTGAAAAAGCACAAGCTCACCTTCGGATAAAGTCTAGCGGATATACGAGGTATCAGCCCGGCTATGTGCATGCATAAGATCTAGCTCACCGATGATGCACTCCCGAGGAGGGATGGACAAAGACGATTTAACCAAGTTCTTATGGAGGTCGTGAAGAAAGAGATCTTCAAGCTTCTAGCCAAAGGGATCATCTATCCGATCGCTAATAATGAATGAGTGAGTCCAGTCCACGTCGTTTAAGAAGGGTGGGATCACAGTGACAATGAACGAGAAGAAGGAGCTTGTCCCTACCAGACCTGTCACCGGATGGAGGATGTGCATTGACTATCGGAAGCTCAATGCGGCTACGAAAAAGGATCACTTTCCTTTACCATTTATTAATCAGATGTTAGATAAACTGGCTGGTAATGATTATTTTTGTTTTCTTGATGGTTTGTTAGGTACTATCTGATCACGATCGACCCGAAGGATGAAGCGAAGACGGCTTTCACTAGCCCCTGCGGGACGTATGCTTTTCGGAGGATGTAGTTTGGACTCTGCAATGCGCCAGGTACATTCCAGCGGTGTATGATGTCTATTTTCTCTGATATGATTAGCGATTTCGTTGAGGTATTTATGGATGATTTCTCTATTTTTGGCTCTTCTTTCGATGACTGTCTTATTAAAATTGATCGTGTGCTTGATCGTTATGTTGAGACTTGTCTTACTTTGAGTTGGGAGAAGAGTCATTTTATGGTGCGTAGTGGAATTATTTTGGGACACGTCGTGTCTAGTAAAGGTATTGAGGTCGATAAGGCTAAGGTAGAGGTGATTGAAAAATTACCTCCACCGACTGATGTTAAAGGAATTAGAAATTTTTTAGGTCATGCTGGTTTTTATCGTAGGTTTATTAAGGATTTCTCTAAGATCTGTCAGCCTCTTTGTCGTTTACTTGCTCAGGATGTTGTCTTTAATTTTGATGCCGACTGCCTTTCTACATTCACCACTTTGAAGGAAAAATTATGTAGTGCACCTGTGATTGTTGGTCCTGATTGGTCCATCCCCTTTGAAATTATGTGTGATGCGTCTAACTCTGCCTTGGGTGCTGTTTTGGGTTAACGTGTTGACAAGATGTTGCGTGTTATCTATTATGCTAGCTCTACTTTGAATCCTGCTCAGATTAACTACACTACTACCGAAAAGGAAATGTTAGTTGTAGTATTTGCTCTTGATAAGTTTCTTGCTTACATTATAGGATCTAGAGTTATTATTTATAGTGATCATGCTGCATTGCGTTATTTGTTGACTAAGCCTCAAGCGAAACCTAGGTTGATTCGTTGGGTTTTGTTGTTGCAAGAGTTTGATGTTGAAATTCGTGATAGAAAAGGGAGTGAGAACGCTGTTGCTGATCATCTCTCTCGTTTAGAGCATGTTCCCCCTCCTTCTTCTCATGATTTTGTTACCGAGTCTTTTCCTTATGAGCATGCTTATAGTGTTTCTCATGTACCTTGGTTTGCTAACATAGTTAATTATTTAGCTTGTGGTGAGTTAAGACCTGACCTCACTTCCCAAGAAAGGAAGCATTTTCTTCATGTGTGCAGGCAGTACTTTTGGGAAGACTCTTTCCTATTCAAGCTCGGAAAAGACAAGGTGATCCGTAGATGTGTTGCAGATGAGGAGCAACCGAAGGTGTTGGAGATGTGCCACGAGGCTCATTGTGGCGGCCATTTCGGAGGCCAAAAGACGGCACACAAGGTTCTTCAGTCAGGTTTATTTTGGCCTACTTTGTTTAAAGATGCACATGCTTATTATCTTTCTTCTAATAGATGCCAGCGAGTCGGTACTATAGGTCGTAGGAATGAGATGTCTCTTAATAATATGTTTGTCGTTGAGATTTTTGATGTATGGGGTATTGATTTTATGTTTCCCTTTTCGATGTCTCATGGATACGAATATATTTTACTTGCCGTTGATTACGTGTCTAAGTGGGTTGAGGCTATCCCCACGAGGACGTGTGATTCTCACATAGTGCTCAAGTTTGTGCATGAAAATATTCTATGCAGATTTGGCTTTCCACGTGCTATTATTAGCGACGGTGGATAGCACTTTTGCAATAGGTTAATCGAGAGACTTATGAAGAAGACTGAGATCACCCATAAGATTGCGACTCCCTATTTAAACCTCCACGCGCGATTTCAACGATAACTCTTCTTCTTTGCTATAATTTTTCTAGGGTTTAGACCACGAGAGAAAACATTACTAGTCTAGATTTTTCATTCTGTTGTTCGTTTTTCCAATTTCATTGTGGATTCATTCGTGATTCAAACCCGGTATTCTTTAATGCTTTATTTCCCTTTTCAATTAGTGAGTTCTTTTACTGCTTTCTTTATTGCTTTATGATCTCTTTTCTTCTTGTTCTTTTCTTGATTAATTCACAATTCGTTAATCCAAACCTTTCAATCATGTTAATTAATCAATTTAAGGCATGTTTAAATTCAGTTTCTTTAATTCTTCGTTCTTAGATTTCAGATTTAATTGCTTTATTAATTTTGGCCTAGGTAATTCGTATTTTAAATTATTTAATTTTATTCGCCTAGATAGATTAATTAGATTAGTTAAAAATCAAAACCCCTTCTTTTAATTGTTTTTTGTTCTGCAACGTAAATTAAGCTCTGCTTAGCCTTCCTTGAGAATACGACTTAGGGTCAACTTATTAATCTATAACGAACTCATTCTCTTGCGAGTAACTTCATAAAATAAGTTGGAAACATTAGAGTTTCTAAGGTGAATGGATAAGATCTCAAATAATAGAATTAATTCTCACTTTTATCTCTCTACAATTCCATCTATTATTAAAATTTTAATTTTAAATAATTCAAAATTAATTTGACTTAGTCAAATCCATTACTTAAATTAATTTTCACGTCATTTTGGGTCCAATTAAATTTAATTAATTGTTTGGTCCAACTTAGACTTAAATTAATTAATTTAAGTTAATTTAACTTCAAATTAATTACTCTATGAAAATGCAATAAAGTATAATTCCGTTATAAATATTTATCGACTCCACTACAGAATAAATATTGAACTCATCTTAAGCCATCCAAATTACGGATGTAAACCTCTTTTCATTAATTATTTCTCGCGTTTAAGATTTACTAAATCTATTAATTAATTGATTTCGTTCACAACTCATAATTAATTAATATATTTATTCGGGAGTGATCCGGTTCATACCTTAATTATTACATAAGGAATAAATTTAAACCAGTCGGGTTTCTTATGCAATAAACCTTTCTGAACGCCTCACACGGATTTAATCAACTCGTGTTTATCGAGTCGTGATTCTGTGTGAATGACAATCGAGCACTTCTAGTTAAGTTAATCAATAGCGTCCAAGACATCGCTATTTAGGGTTACGAAAAACCCGCAAGCGTAGATGAATCAAAGCAGCGCCTAATCAACCATATATACTAATGTCATTGTAACAAATTAAGAAATAACTAATTTTCGAGATCTCTTCTAAGCAATAACACGTAAAACTTATCTCACTGTGAAACCTCTCAATATGTATACGCAAAACATGTGTATCAGCTTATACATACTGATATCATTCTGCGGGCTAAGGTCAGCTCTCGCCATCAAATGATACCACAAGATTTACAAACTAGACTGTACAAGTCTGTCTAGACTATGAGCTTTATTCTACAAAGGATCTGACTGTGTTACCTTCTGTCATCATCGATCCACCACACAATCTACAATTGCAATAAATGGACTTGTTTGCAATTCAATATAAAGATAATAAATAACAAACCAACGATAGGAACATTTATTCTCAATAAAATGAAACTTTAAACAAGTCTGATACATTGTCTAATCATAAAGGAAAGTTGGTATGCTCACAAAACGTAAAATTACGAACAAAGTTATGACTGGAATTCAGACAACTTTGATTCTAAATGTAGCGGAAATGTGGAATAGAAATGAACACAATGAAATAATTTTTCACGATTTTAATTAATTGATTAAAATCGCGAGGTGCCTTATGGAAAAATATTGACTAATCAATATGAATGTGAATTTACAAAAACAGCCAAGAGAAAAAGAATATGAAAATTACACTTTCTGGATTCCGACGTTCTTCCTAAAGTGCTTACAACTCTCAGTAAAACTCTAATGCTCTGGACTCGATTATGCTATGCAAATTTTCTATGAATTCTCAATCAGCTCGTGTATTGCTTCTGAGAAGACTCCCTCTTATTTATATATGTGATTTGTCTTCTTCTCCAAACTTCTTCTAACTGTTTAGAGAGATATTTGGTTAGTGGTTGAAGTTTTCTCTCTCCACCACCTTAAGAATAGGAACTAACTCTCCATTATCTACTCCAAAGCTTTATCTACAGCTGCCACATGACCTCTAACTTGTGCAACAAGAGTCCACTACCAGAATGCTTCCTAATATCTTGCAACAACATTTTCAAACGTAAAACACACAGTAGCCAGAGAAGTTAAGAGGAAAACTATCACTTTTGTGACGAAGACTGTGAAATAGACTTCTACAAGCATATCAAATAATTAGTTAAAGTGCGCTTAGATTTAGAAGTCCAAGGTCTTGTACATACCATTCTCAATGCAAGCCAACAAACTCTGACTAATATTTAGCATAATTATAAGAAGCAAATGGAGAAATTAGACGATTGACGAGCCCATTTTTCGTGCTCTTTTGTGTCTTGTTTTAGGTCTAGATCGAGCCATTTTCCTTTGTTTGTTCATGTTTTGTGTCTGGGAGGACACGAGTCTAGGGCTGGCAGGATGTAGGTCAAGTTGCAGGTCATCTCGAGAAAGAGACAAGATTATACGCAAAGTAGCTTGGGCAGTCTGAAGTCCAAGGCAAGGTACCGCTAGAGATCACATTGCAGCAGCTGGGGCCAAGAGGAGTACGCTGACCAAGACAAGGAGATAGACTGAAGCAGTCGGGAGCGCAGAAGACGTTGGGCAAGATGCTAGGATCCGCGGCGGATTTCTTTCCTTCCGCGAAAAAAGGTAAGATATCTCCATTTCCTTCCACGAAATATTTGGGGGATTGGGAGTATCTTCTTATACGCGGAAGATCTGACCGGGAAGGAAAGTCGGCCAAGAACCTAAGCCACCACCATCACGAAGCCCAGGCCCACAAGACCCCTATTTAAAGCCATGATTCAAATCAGAGACACATACATATAGTAGGCTTTAAATTTAGGAGGAAGGGGCGACGCTCGAATACTTAGTTTAGTATTTTATTTCTATGAGTGATTGGTAGGAAGAAACAAGTTCTACGGGCAAACACTTATTTTAATTTATGCTTTTATGCATTTGGCCTTGCCACGGGTTGGTCCTGGCAAGAGGATATTTTGGTAACTCTTTATTCCAGTACTTCAATATAAGTATGCTTTTGTTTATTTCATCTTTGTTCTTTAATTCAAGTATGAGTAGTTAGGTTTATAGACTTGGCTTGGAAAAGATTAATTGAGTCCAGACTTATAACGCATTGAGAGGTCTAACTGTGCATATAGTTGTTTTGGCGTGTTCCTAAAGTGCTGGATTTGAATCATATACAACTTGATCAAGTCATCAGTGTTTTCTGGCCAGTAGCAGTCTTGGGCAAGATCAAGTTACAACTACGAGCTGAAAACTTCAAGTGTTAACGACTCCCTGCTTGCCAGCCAGAGGGATCAGTGCGATGAAGTAGGTGGGGACGCCATGGGATGGGCGTCTGAGATAGTGTGCCCATAGTTGTTGTGTTCCCCGCGAATGCCTATTTTGGTACATTAGAGTAAGCTTGGTTCAGGAGCGATCTTGGGCAAGGGGGATAGGGAATGAGTAACTCTTACCTTCCGGGCTGAAAATGTGTGCTAGGAAAGGCTTGGTTAGCTATGTGACGATTAAAAAGGGGGCTGCTTGAGTGATGCGTGCGTTTGGGTGGTAGGAGTAAAACCCCATTCTTACGCTCGCCTTTAACCAATGACACGCTAAGGTGTTTCAACTTATTTTAAACTTTCAGTACGTGGCGTTGTTTAGACCAGACCCACTGTCCGATAAAGGGACTCAGTAACGGGTACGAGGAATATTTCCAACCTATATACTTCCAAGTTATTTTATTAAATTGCTCGCAAGAGAACGAGTTCGTTATAGATTAATAAGTTGACCCTAGTCGTATTCTCAAGGAAGGCTTAGCAAGACAATTATATTCTTTGTTCGTAAAAACGGAAAGCAATTAAAGAATTTGACTTGGATTTTTATAGCTAGGCGAAGAAAGTAAATAAGAAAGCAATTAAAGTCTAAACTAAGAACGAGAATTAAATCTAATCTAGGAAAGTAAAGAACTTGAAGTTTGAAAACGAAAGAAGAACGAAAAGAAATCTGAAAATTAAAAACGATGAAAGGAATTGAAAGCACAAAACAAAACAAACGATAAAAGTAAATAAACAAAGCAATAATTAAAGAGAAAGAAACGAACTTGAATTAATACTTGAAGTACGTCTGGAAACGACAATGAAAATCTGGAAATAACGGTGTTCGAATGTTGTAAACGGCTAACTCCAAAATAAAGAACGGAACGAAAAATCCTATCTAGAATGCTAAGTCTCGACCCTTGACTGCAGGATCAAGATGACTAATAGTAATAGAAATATGCTGGAAATCTAGTCTAGGAATTCGTGCCAAAAGGAGTCGGGATGAAGTGTGGAGAATTGTGATATCTCGAATGAATGGCACGACGTGTCTTTTTATAGCGAGAGGAAACTCAGCGGTCTCTGGAAGTCACCGGGCGCTGACTAGGTTTGTTTCGAGTGGCGCTAGGGTTCGTTGCAACGGCCCGCGCGAAAAACGGGGAGTCAACTACCGCTTAGATAGGTCAGCGGCCGCTGACCTGTGTGCTGCGGCCTGGCACGACCGCTGGCTCGCGGGTGGCTCGGCGCTGGCTCAATCTGGCTAGTCAGCGACCGCTGATCATGGGTCAGCGGCCGCTGACATGGTCTGTCGCGTGTCCTTCGGCACACTTCTTCGTTTTCTCGTCTTTTCTTGTTTCTTTTCCACTTTCGACGCTCGTTTAGGCCAATGATCCTGAAGCATAAAATGAAACATAAATCGGGCCAAAACATCACGGAACGAGGGAAAATAATACGAATAAAGCTACGAAAAACCTATGTTTAGACGAACAAAATGAGACTAAACAACCCCTCCACACACAAAACTTTGCTTGTCCTCAAGCATAACTTAGTCTAAACTATCGCTAGGAAAAATCTAATCACGGCATGTGTTCTTGATAAGACTTCAAATCATTCCAAAATTGATCATCATATCATCACATCATGTCACATAGAGATCATAGAAGTAAATAGACCATCTAGACTAGATTATAATCGATTCGAACAATGCAAAATAATGATGCATAAGACATTATTGAGATCACATAATCGGCTAGAGTTTTTATCCATCTTAAATAGCGTATCTTTATCTTTTCTTTACTTTCTTTCAACATGAGGAATATTTAGGACAATATTCACCGGGTGAGTACTCCGAATGATCGGATTTTCCCGGTGTGGTTTCCCATACCCATCTCTTTTATACATTTGTATTTTTGATTTAAGAGAGCGGGGTAGAATCCTTTTTGTATTCCTATATTTTAAGAACTTTTAAGAAAATCACTTAGAACGATGTCAAGTAATATGGTCATTGTCGCGAGGTATGAACAATTGGGGGTTCCCTAATGTATCCTCACGCGGTTTCCCGTGCTCATGGTTCCCATAGGAGCAGAGACCTCTTGACAAAGTTCATTTAATAAAACACGGATACGCAACAAGTGGTCATAAACAACTAGCAAATTGAATCAATCAATTTATATCATCATGCATCACTATTTTAATCATTCTACTAAGATCTACAATCCGGTCATAATGTTCTACACTTTCTTAGTTCATCTACGTTTCACAACATAAATCAACTCCAATCAATCAAGGAATTCAAATCATGTCTCATCTCGAACATAAATCATGCTTCGATTTACCACGATATATAAAGACCTAGTAGCTCAAAAATAATCAAAATTTTACATGCTCACAAGACACGAAAATAAAACGACGAATGCACGCATAAAAAGACACCCCCCCTCTCCTATAAAATAGAGCAATGCCCTCATTGAGGAAAGTAAAGATTGTGGAAGCTATAATTGGACGAATCCAATTTCGTTTAGTGTTTTGTACTCCTTCAACTACCGTCACACGATTGGTCTCTTTATGTTTAGCCTTGTCGATATTTTGGGTGACTTCCTTTATCTTACTAAAATCCTGTAATGTAGATTCCTCAAACAATGGATTAGTGAATTTAATAGAACATGCATCGATAAGTCAACCGAGGTCGTGGGGTGGTCTTGTTGTGTGGAGAATGATACTTCCTCCTCAAGGACAGACATTGTAATGGTACCATTCTTGAAATCTATGATGGTATTTGTGGTAGCCATAAAAGGTCGTTCAAGGAGTAGTGTATGCTCGACTCCATTCTCATGCACATCCTCTATCCCAAGAACAAAAAAATCAATGGGAACGATTAATGGACCAATTTGAACAAGCACATCTTCAATTATACCTTTAGGATGACGAATCGATCTATCCGCTAATTGTAAACTCATGCTAGTAGGTTTTAAATCTCCTAGACCAAGTTGTTTAAAAATAGAATACGGCATAAGATTGATTCTCGCTCCTAAATCTAACATGCCAAAAGCTACCTTACCGTTACCTAACATGATATCAATAACGAAGCTACCTGAATTGTGTCGTTTAGGAGGTAAAGACTTTTTCATGATTGTGCTTGTTACCTCAGAAATAGTCACCAACTCTTGATCATCAAGTTTCTTCTTCTTTGAAATCAGCTCCTTGAAGAATTTGACATAAGATGGAATATTCTTGATCGCTTTGAGGAGTGGAACGTTCACTGTTACTTTGGATAGCATCTTGTAAAGATCTGCAAATTGCTGCTCGCTTTTAACGTCCTTTAGCCTGTTAGGATAAGGAATAGGCGGAACGTATGGATTTATCGCCTTGTGAAGTTCCTTATTGGATTGCTCCTCCTCCTCCTTCGGTGTCACCTTATCGATTTTTCCCTGGGATCTCATCTCTATTTTCTTATCCACCACCTTATCATCCCTTAGAACGGACACGGCTTGCACTTGATGGGGTTTTTGGCCTTGGGCAGGAATTTTGCCCGTTTGTTGGCCTTGCTGCAATTGATTGACAGCGCCAGAAATCTGCCCTATAGCCGTCTCGAAGCGTTTAATGGTGGCATCTTGAGTCTCTCGAACCTTCTTGCTCTCTTTTATGAACGCGGCAAAATTATCCTCAATTGATGATTTTTTAGGAGGAGCAGGTGGATATTGCGGCATCGGTGGGGGATATAATTGTGGTTGCGGCGGTGGAGGATAATATGACTGCTGCTGACATTCATATTGAGGTTGAAAGTTCGGATTAGGAGGGCGTCGGTTTTGAAAATTCTGGCCTCCTTGAGCTTGCGGCTTCCACCCCGTATTTGGATTTCTCCAATTATTTTGTTGAGGGGAAGGTTGCGGCGTGAATTCTTGAGCGGCATAGACCTCCGCTTTGCCCTCGGCCGTCATCTCTCCCATGTGTTGACAAACGTCCACCGTGTGGCCAAAATCGCCACAAATACCGCATTGCTCAGGTGCATTTTGCGGATAGGATGATGATGGGGGTCGGTTTATATTCAATTCTTGTAGCTCCCTCATCATATCCGCCATTTATTTCTTGAGATCGGAGCTCATAGTCACTGCGCTGGCTTCCATTCGTCTCGGGCGTGTGGATTTCTGATGCGAACTCGCAGCTAGGGTCTTGAAGATCTCGTTCATCTCTTCCGCCGTCTTGACTGTAATATTTCCTCCCGCCGAACTGTCCACCATGAATTGAGTAGTCTGGAGCAAACCATCATAGAAAAATTGACAGAGCAACTCCGGTGCCATTTGATGGTAAGGACATTGTTGAAGTAGCTCTTGAAATCTCTCCCACGCCTCATGGAATGGCTCGTCGTGTGCTTGTGCGAAATTCATTATTTTAGTACGTACCGCTTGAGTTTTGTGATGCGGATAGTACTTCAACATGAATTTCTCACAAGAAGATCCCAAAGTAGTGAGTGTTCCGGATGGAAGAGATAAGAACCAAGATTTGGCCCTATCCTTCAATATGTAAGGGAAACACTTCAACTTGAGTTGATCCTCCGTCAAAGAGTGAAGCGGGAAAGTCTGCACCACCGTGCAATATTCTCGAATGAACTTCAAAGCGTCTTCACTCGGGAGTCCATGGTACATCGGAAGTAGTGATTGATGGTGTGGCTTCAACTCATAGTTTCGGACTGTGGTGTCGAGAACGATGGCTGAAGTAGCAGTTGTCCCGAACTTGGGCCTAGTGAAATCACCTATATAACGCGGCCTCTCGGCCGCTCTCTCATTGGCCATCTCTTCGAATAAACGCGGAAGTGAAAATTTGTCAATGTGCTCAATGTCTTCTTCTACGGAGGCTAAGATAACACATTTTCGGTTTATGTTATCAATGAAGGGCGTCAATGGCTTCTTAGCACTGCGGCGACCTTGCATAAACTACACTCGACAAAAACGTTACGCATACCACAATATAGAAGAAGAAAGTAAACATAGTAAATAAAATAAAATAAAAGGAAAAAGAAAAAGAACAATGAATTCAATCTCCTAAAGTCTTCCCCGGGCGCAGACTAGGTTTGTTCCGAGTGGCGCTAGGGTTCGTTGCAACGGCCCGTGCGAAAAACGGGGAGTCAGCTACCGCTTAGATAGGTCAGCGGCCGCTGACCTGTGTGCTGCGGCCTGGCACGGCCGCTGGCTCGCGGGTGGCTCGGCGCTGGCTCAATCTGGCTAGTCAGCGACCGCTGATCATGGGTCAGCGGCCGCTGACACGGTCTGTTGCGTGTCCTTCGGCACACTTCTTCATTTTCTCGTCTTTTCTCGTTTCTTTTCCACTTTCGACGCTCGTTTAGGCCAATGATCCTGAAGCATAAAATGAAACATAAATCGGGCCAAAACATCACGGAACGAGGGAAAATAATACGAATAAAGCTACGAAAAACCTATGTTTAGACGAACAAAATGAGACTAAACATGAGGCAATGAACAACTTTGCACTAATGATCAAGACATAAGTCAAAACTCAAGGATTCTAACTCAAGTCAAGTTACTTTCTCATTTATCTAATTTAGTGTTTTCTTTTTAGTCATTTACTTTTACAACATTTACTTTCTACTTGATTACACTTCTTACCCAAGGCAAGACCCGACTCAAAACTCTAAAATTGTGACATCGAGAGAGGAATCCACCAACTCCTGTGGAATCGACCCTGTACTTGCCACTAGCGGAACCTAGTGAAGAGTATCGATTTTATAAATTTATCTTGACGAAGTGATAACGATTGAGCTCCGCCAACAATAAACTGAAAAAAGCTATTGATGATGACCGAGATGTGGTTGTAGAAGACTTTGAAGGAATTGAGAAAGGTCTAGAACGCTATAGAGATCATCTCAAAGTTATTAAAACAAAACTCAATACATCTCCTACAAATATCCTCGCACAAGCCACATACATGATTGATGAAAATTCCCTAAATTTTGAAGTACATAGATTAAAATCTGATGTGAAGGAGATGCTACTGGAGCAATCAACAAAACTAGAATGGCCTCAATCGAGCGACATTGATGAGCTGAAGATCCAATATGAAAAGTGCATACAATGATATGAACAAGTGCATACAGTTGGAGTAGAGCATGTCAAGGAGCTTGCCATTTCAAATAATGTCCATGAAAAATAACACAACGACATGCAAAACAACATAAATATGCTTTTAACTGGTAAAATCAATATGGAAGAGAAGTTCCATAATTTAAAGAAGAGGTAAAACCCTTGAAGACAATGATAGCCTCCCATTTCGATAATGTCGAAAAGGGGGAAGAACAAGGAAGATATAAAGAACATGCCCTCAAGTAGATCAAAGTATAGATCAATAAGAAGGTTGCTCTTACTCCAACAAATAAGACATCGCAATCTGCTCAACCCTCTGCATAACCATCCACTCCCCCATTGTTGCTTCTACATCTGCATATGCATCTGTTGTTGCTCTTTTGTCCAAAGAAGAAGAAAAGGAAAATAAATTCTAATATATGCATAATATTATTGAAGAGATTCTGAATGCCGAATATTATAGATCAAGCTTATCAAGCGCATTTCAGGGAAGAGAAGGCCATGAAGGTAAGAAAACAAAGGGAGATAGCAGAAGGGAAGTAGATCGCCCAGAGAAGCCCAATTTTTTTCTAGGAATCACATGTCATAATGTGTGTTGCTTCACAAATGAAACAAAAGAAGAGATTCTCTAGGCAGGGGTTTAGACCTGCAACACATGTCTCCACTCTACACAGACACCTGGATTAATTTTGAGTTATCTGCTACTTGAAAGAAGATTAAAGATGGCATCTAGGAATACTACTTTCTCAAACATCCAGATTTGGTGAATCTATCAACAAATGATGAATTCATATTTTATCTCTCCTGATTCCATGACAAAGCACTAATTAGAAACATAGTAGCCCAAGCATGTCTTTTGTTCGAGCTAAAACATATCTCAAGTTCTAGTGGTTAGATTAAAGTTGTAATATGTGTTAAGTCGATTCGAATGTCGAATATTGTGGAAGGCTATGCAAAGCTATTGTTTATAAGTACTATAACGGTTTGCATGATTCTAAACACTCTAAATCGGGTTGAGGTGATAATTATAATCAAGACAATGAAATTAAAAGCAAGTAAAGAAGTAGGCGGATAAATAGATTAAAGTCCAGGGTAAAGATTATCCACAATCTACACTCGATGCTTATTCAATCAAACATCATGCTTCTAATAAGATTCTCCTAAGTTGACTAGCCAATCACTTGCGTACTCTTAAAGCTAATCTGTGATCATTACTTTCGTATACAAACCACACTTAGAAGAATATCCAATTCAAAATATGATTTCCTTTTTACGTTTCCGATTTATAAGTTCGGTTGTTCAATCAAGATGGAGACATAGAACAATTTATCAATCCATTCTACATCTGGAGCATACATGATGATCAAGCACATACACTCTTAAGCACGGATTGAACAACCGATAGAAGATTGAATCAAAGCATTAAGTAATAGAAATAGACAATCAACCCTAGAATGAGATTAGCCAACAATTAAAAGAGAAGAAACCATAGAAGAGTACATGATCAAACACTTACTACGAGTCTTCACAATTCAAGTTGGAATCACTTCAATCTACTTAAGAACACCAAAAACTAACTAATAAAGCAATAAAAAGTGTTTTGGGAGTAAAACTATTCGAGTACAAGTTGTATATCTATCAAATGACACCCAAATTGAGTTAATAAACCCGCCTGCAACTGCCAGCCAGCAGTCGCTGGCCTTGACCTTCTGTAGCTCCGCTTCTGTAGAGCTAGCGGCCGCTAGGAAGCCAACGGTCGCTGTCCTCTGCTTTCTGTCCTCTTCTGCAGCTGCACCCCAGTGGGCGCTGGGTCCTCTCTTTGCTTCTTCAACTTGGGTTTCCTCTTCGTGTACTCTTTCATTCTTCCCTCTCTGCTTGGCTTGCATATGTGACGCATGAGACACGACTTCAAGCTCCATATTCCCCTCATTTCCTCATCCTACATCTAAAATATGAAAACACACAACCGGCGTAAAAACGAACAATAAAAGACATGAAAAGAACGATTTAAACACTAGATACGAAAAAACGACAACAAAACACGTAACAAAAATATACTAAACATATTTGCAAAGTAAAAAATTACAGCCACAACCAAGAGATTTTATTTGCCGCCGATGTTGGGTGGAGACTAATTCCAGATAAGGCTCAGATCAACAATTATATCAAGGTTTCCATTGTATTATAACATTTCTCTATCTTCCAAAGACCTAGATGGTAAAACATATGGTAATATATTCTATATTTGTTTTAAAATTATCTTCATATTAGTTGTGATTTTGATGAAAAACTCTCTATTTGCATATGGAAATTGTTGGGAATCCTTCGAAATAATTTTGATGATGTTTATCAAAACACACTTAATTTTTACTATATGCTCTTAGTATTATAGTACAAATCGTAGTGACGATTTGTTAGTTATTAGTTGATCTACAATGTACATAACACATAATCAAATTATCAATTTATTGTATAGAGATCAGTTTAGACTAGGACTTGTTTATTCTCTAAGTGTAGAAACAAATAGATCAACATTTAAGGGACATATCAAGTTTATGATTTATACCAAAAGGATCGATTTGAATATTAGACCAGTGTTAGAAGCATCGATCACAATGTAAAGAATGTGTCACTTACGATTTGTACTATAAGATCATTTGCAAAGAAAATAAAATGGGATTCTTTAAGATATGAAAAAACAGATCACGGAGACGATATGTACCTAGACAGATCAAGTGAAATGATCTGTATACAAGGTCTTACAATGATTTGTACTAATGTGAGATTAAGCTTTTGATCTCCCTAAATGGATAATTTCCTTATATGTTCCATGGTACCACATCAACATCATTCTCACATGTCATTTTTGGTAATGCAATTCAAATATGAGAAAGGACGATTCCAAATATGGCATCAAGGATGCATTAATAGAAGAGTACAAAAGAACTAACATATAGTTTCTTACTTCAACGGCTAGTATTCAAATGTTGGGCCTATAAATATTCCAATTCATCTTTCATAGTTCTTATAGTAACTTCATAATCTTAAACTCTACAAAAATCTATAATCGCCATTGACGAACAAAGTTCTTGAATTCTCAAGAATTTCTCAAGATCTTCAAACCTAGAAGATTTCTAAAACACTTTGTAAACCTAGTTCTAAGCTTCCATCTTCAAATCCTTAAGCTTAGAATCTCTTAGAACTCAATTGTATTTTCAGATACATCTTGTAAACTCAATAGTTCTAGTTATTCCTCCATACCTTAGTATTTAAGCTCTTAGAGGTAAGATATTTCATTCTAGATTTGATTAGGTTGTAAGGGTCACAACCCATTAATTCGTGTGATATCTTGTCTAGTTCTTGATTTAATTCGTGACTGGTCCTCAACCAATCTAATGAAGAGAGAATCTAAAGTTAGTGGGTTATCAATATTTTGATTGATCATGAACGTATGGGATTTCCAAAACACGTAAAAACGTGTGTGTTCTTTATATTCTTCATTTCAGCTTGCTTATTATCTTCATTATTCATCTCATAATACAATTGTCATAATCTTCATTAATTTGTTCGTAAAGAATAATTTAACTTAACAAGGTTAAGAGAAACACATATTAATCACCACATTCCACACTCTATCTTTAACTTACAGACTCTCTGTTAAGTACACAAATCATACACGGTCTGTTAAAGTGATTCTCAAAAAACTAATCATTTGTTCCATAAATAACATATCGTCTGTTAACCTATAAGTCCTTCTCTGTTAAGGACTTCATCACTTAACTCACAATTTGCAAGAAATGTAAAAGTTGTAATTGGTGTACCCCCATACACCAGTACTTGATCTTTCGGGACCATCAACATCCATGTACTTCTCGTTAACCTAATTATCATTAACTCAATGTATTATTGTATAAGGTTTCGAAAAACCTGCAAGTGCAAATACATCAAAGCAATACATAATCAGTCACATATACTTAATGTTAAGGACATCGATTAATAAATAAATAATCCACGAGACCTCGTTCTTCACTATCATCATAGAAGAACTTATCTCACTGTGAAATCGCACAATGTAAAAGTGCAATTACATGTATACTAGCATAAATGAGCGATATCATTCTGCCGGCTAAGGTCACCACAAGACATCAAAATGATACCGCAACTTTTCACGACTAAACTATCCAAGTCTATCTAGGTTGTGAATATTATTCTACAAGGAGCCGACTGTGTTATCTTCTATGATCTTTGATTCACCACACAATCTATAATGTAGAAAATAAACTTGTTTGCAATAATTAATTGACAAAAAATAAATATCAAACTAATGGCAAAATATCATAAAATTTAAGTGAAAACAAGTCTGTTACAATACTCAAGGATAAAGTATGTTTTAACATATACAAACTCTAACATTGTCCCCGACTTGTTTTCAAATATATCGTGAATTCTTCATTCATTTATAAAAAAGTAAGAAAATAGATCGAAAAAGTAGAAGAAATGTGTGAAATGAAATAATAATACGTCAATAAATAAAAATAAATTTAAAAAATATAGATTGGAAGCTTAGGGTGAGCGAGCCTATGCACCCTCAACCTAGGCTCCCGTCAAGTCTCACAACAGCAAATCCGAACTCCAACAGGCGAGCCCCCAATCGCGAAACTCGCGATGCCGCAGCGCATGTCTTGTTACCGGCTTAAATTCCCGAACAACAAACCTCGATCAGAGCTTGAAATGAGTGAATACTCTTTTGCGTAAGGGCGGAGCCACAATAGGGTGGGGAGGCGGACCCCAAGATTTTCAAGATTAACTATATATATTAAATAAGACATTACTTTATATATCATTGTTCACAACCCACTCGGTGTTTAGATGAAATTTGGTTGAAGCTATTCCTCTAGGCCCGGGTTTGATTCCTATTCTTTACATTCTGATTTTTTTTCTTAATTTTAATATTTTTTTTAGTTTAATTTATCTATCTTTTATTTTTATTTTAGCTACTCATTGCTTATTTTTTATTTAGTGTAAAATGACATTCTTGTTCATTTATTTTTAAATATAGGAGTTCGAATATTTAATTATGTATTATTTATTTTATTTATTACAATACAATATATATAATTGTATATTATTTATTTTAATTATTTGTATATATTACATACAATATATTACCGTTTGCTCTTACTAAATATGGTAGGAGTATAATTTTCTTGAATTGTCTCAATAAATTTGATATAATTAAAAATAATAAAAATTAAAATTTTAAAAATTTTGAATCTTAACACGATCATAACTTTTACATTATTTTATATGATCATCTTAATAATCGAGCTAAAAAAATGTCATATTTATTAAAATGAAGAGAGTAGAATATTTTAGTTATAGCTCTGTCACTATTGTGAACACTAACTAGACCGAGTGTAATTATAAACGCACAGTTTGCACGAGTCCAATCTTTGAATTGAATTATAAAATATAATATTATGCGGGGGCTACTTCATAGAAGTATCATATTAATAATAAGTAGAGTCCAATTGAAATGGAGCATGCATGTGTAATTGGGTCAACACTTTTGTTCTTTCATAAGTGGGGCCCATTACACAGCGTAGCAAAATGACGTTTTCTTTAACGAGTAAAACGTGGTTCAATAGTTACTAAGCTACGTCGAAGTTGCCTTTTCTTTTTTTTGTTTAAATTTTACTATTTTTTAGTTTAGTACTCACTACTCACTGCATCTATTCTAAAATAAAGAATAAAAAATACTATTCTCTCCGTCCCACTAAGCATGACATATTTTTTTCCGACACGGTTATTAAAGAGAGTGTATAAAATAGTGTAAAATTGATAAAAGTGGTAGGTCCATATCTTTTTTAAAAGATAATTTTTATTATTTTTATAATATGTCAAATTTAATGAGACGTACCAATAAGAGAACTATATCAAAATTAGTAGGACGAAAGGAGTACCGCATGTTGAATGGTTATTGTTCCTCCGCTCCTGAAATTGACGCATATATTCATTATTCAATAGGAAAAGGAAGAAAACGATATTCATTAAAAACAGTATTCAAGATTTACCTCATTTCGAAAACCATACTTATTTATTTATTTTTCCTTCACCTCCTTAATTATTACGTTAGTAAAAATTAAGCAGGACACATTTTCTTTTTATTTCACTAACACCAAGATGGATTAGATTATATATCGAAATTAAAGGTATATTTCGTTATAAAAACTCATATAATATTATTAGCGAAATATTAAAACTCTAGCCAATAGATGAATCTCTTTAACGTTATTGTGTTTATAATGGAGTGAATGCGGTTCGGGTTGGTAACTGAATTTAAAAATGTAAAATTGAAACTTAATTGAAATAATTTTGAACCGAAAAAAAAAAAGAAAAACAACATAAAAATGAGACTGAAATTATTAAATATATAATAATTAAATAATATATTTAATAATTAATATTTAATACATTTAATAAGTAATATTAATTAAATAATTATTTAATAAGTAATATTATAAAATAATATGTTTCAGATTGGTTTTCGATATTTTCATTTTTTGATAGCAAAATTGAAATATGACCGAAAATTTGAAAATTTATAAAATAAAAATCGAAACCGAATCGAAAAGGAAAAAAAACCAAACTGAATTTATAGATTCCGCTAGGTTCAGTTTGGTTTTCGATTTTTTACCAAATTTTTGTTCACCCCTATTTGTAATACTTGAAATTTATCATTTATAGTAAGCAAACAAATTTTACTCAATATACATAATTTAATTAAAAAATAATAAATTAAGTTGAACACAAACTCCACTTAATATATATACTTTAATTACAATTAATAATAATAATAATAAGTGGGACATAATAGTATTTACTACATAATTAAATATAAACTCAAAACATATTACTTCCTGAACTTGTGGACACTATTGTACGAATATCAGAAGCTGGATATCTCACATTTAGACTTGTTGAAGTAGTTCAACACGTTGTTGTACGTCGAACAAATTGTGGCACCGTCGGTAATATTTATGTGAGTCCTGGGACTGGTATGATGCCATAAAAGATTTTTATCCAAACATTAATTAGTCATGTAATAGTCGATATATATATGGGTACACGATATATTGCCACTAGAAATCAAGACATTGGGATTAGACTTGTAAATAGATTCATAACCTTTTGAGCACAACCAATAGCTATTCGATCCCCTTTTACTTGTAGGAGTGCATCTTGGATCTGTTGATTATGTTATGGCCAATTGATTGCCTTCGTATATTAAAGATCATGTCATTTTTACTCGCCACAAATTTTAATAATATGATTTGATTGTGTGTAAGCGTGTATAGGAGTGGAGTTTGGTACCATCTAATTTATTATTTTTAAGTGATTGTATATATTAAGTAGAGTTTAAGTCTCACTTACTTTATTATTTTAATATAATTGAGTGTAGTGAGTGGAGTGTGTCCCCTTACTATAAAATTGTAAAGATCTTTTGTGGACAGATTAAAATGGCAAAATTTAAAGAACTTTGATGGACTAATGAAGTATTTACGTATCAGTTCAAATATATTTATAGAGAAAACCAGTAATCATTTAGAGTTTTTCCAAATGTGGCTTCCGAAATTGGGCCATGTAGAGAGGATTTCAAAAGAACTATAACCATCTAAATCGAACTGTAACCGACAGTTTCAGAAATCATAATCGTTTATGACGATTAGATTTTGAATCATAATTGTATAGGAAACAGTTCAATTCTCACAAATCGATAGTTTGGAACTGTCGGTTCCTCAACTTTTATTTTTATAAGAAAAAAAATTGTTCATAATTCGATTTTATCTTTTATTCTATATAGGATCATTGTTTACAACTCATATAATTATATTTTAACTTGTAAATTCGTACAAAGATACACAGTTTAAAGGTGATTCTAAAAGAACCGACAGTTCTTAACCGCCACCGTTGGTTCAATATCCAAACTGCATTTAACGGTTCTGATTTCGAATCTTGAATTGTTATAACTACGGTTCGCTTACGATTTTGAGATAATAGAATCGAATAGATGGTTCGATTGCAGTTCGCACTGTAACCTTAACAGTAAACATGAATACCTCTTAGGGCATGCATTTCTTTTGCTTTGATGAGTCTCATGAAGTTTTTAGTAGTACTTACATTTTTTCTACAGTTCGTGACTCCCGCTTTTCAATTTTTTTATTTTTTTCTCAAAATAAATTAAAACGAAATATTTAAAATATTAAGAAAATAATAGTACTCACTCTGTGTCCCGTTAAAGTTAACTTTTTTTTAGTCCACTAAAAATGACTTGTTTCCATAAATAAAAGAAGTAGCTTTCTAAAAGTTGCAACCATACCACATTTTTTATGTGTTTATATCAGTTCTTGATTTACCCACTCAAAAGAAATAAGTCACATTTAATGAGATTGAGGAATATTAATTTAAAATTTTATATTAAGGTTATGTTTTTTTTAGGGATAAATTTATTCATTGAAAATGTGGGATAAATGTAAAATTACCTTTTAAATTCCTTCTTTTTTATCCATCCCTCCTATTTAAATTATAAATTTATCATTTTTTTTTCTCTTTTATCTCATTCTAAGGATGAATAATATTATCACTCTATTAATATTATTGCATCCCATTCTAAGGAGACATTCTATATATGCAATATATATCTTAAATAAAAGATTTTAACAAAAGCTTTAATTTGATATATAATATGCAATAAACAAGGTTAATATGAAATAGTTGTGATCATTTAAAAAGTTTAATATATATGTTCCAACTAATTTTAACTAAGTTGCTCGCAATAGAACAAGGTCATCTTATATTGATAAGTCAACCCAAGTCGTATTCTCAAGGAATGTCAAACATGACTTAATCTACATTGCTCACAAAAAAAAAACAAATAAAATCTTAAACACTCTAATTCTAGTTTGAGTCTGTCGTCACTCTAAATTTATTAATTACATAGGCGCGAGAAATTTCTTGAAAAACTGCTTAACTAGACGGAAATTAAGAAATCAATTAAACCCTAAATTTAAGAATGTAAACTGAATGCAAGTAAACCCTAACATGCTTCTTTTGCTTGATTGACATGAATAAATTATTAATTAGATCAATAACCCAATCATAATTAAGTACGAAAGCATTAGGAGATAGAAACAATAAAGGAATTGAAAAGCGATAAGAACTCACAATTTAAAAACAATGAATGATGAAATAAATAGAAATAGTCTCCGGGTAGAATCGAAGTCGAAATCCACAATAAAATCTCCAAAGCATCAAGATGAATCAAATAAACTATCTGGGAATGCTTTCTATCTTGCTCTACTTACTCTCAAACCCTAAAACCGACTTCTTCTCGAAAAATCACGTTCAGGGTTTTTAAATAGACGTGGGAATTTTGTCTTGCTAGCGATCACTAGGGGGGGGGGGGGAGGGGTCGCTACCCCTGTGCTTTGCCTGGGTGTGGAATTCGCTGGGGCTATCGGTTACTAGGGGGTAGTGAGCGCTAGCCCAACGCTCTGGAGAGGGACTAACGAGCGAGCTAGCGGCCGCTAAGACCCAACGGTAGCTAGCTATCTGTTCTAACTGGTTTCTCCCTTGGAGGGCTAGCGGCCGCTACCCTGGCGCGCTGCCTAGCTTCTAAATTTTGTGCATTTCGGCTCTCGTTTCTCTTCTCGATGCTTCAAAACTTCCCTTTTGTCTTGCCTCTTGACTTGCGATATGAAATATGGCAACGAGTGTAACGTCACGTATTTTCCTCAATAGAAATACTACTTTCCTCAACCATAGAAATAACATTTGAAACCCGTAAAGAAAAATATTTTGAAATAACTGTAGCGCAGAAGCCTTTGAAATAACCTTAATAACGGGACATTTTTTTTTTCTAAAATCAAATCATCGTAAATAAACATCTATTGGCGGAAAGTAAAATAAAATAAAACAATGTCTGCTACCACCACCGCGCCACTGCCCGACTCCTTAGCCTGAAAAAAATATAATATCATAGAGGGGTGAGTATATCCACATACTTAGTGAGGAACACGTAACAACCAATATTTAAACGATACATAACAATATCATGCAAATGCCCGTAGAATGTATCTCGTATTGCACGGTGAGCTTTTACCCCAAGAACCCTTTCGGATCCCGGATCCTTTACTGAATCTCTGGCCTTCGTACGCTTGCGCAAGACTTTTAATATATCACGTAGGTTTGACATTTCAACATAACAGTCACATATACAGTAAAAATATTAGCAATTACATTTAACCATAAAGGACATCCCTCACCTCATAAATACTTCAATCGAGATAGCCAGACGATAACAATTAATAGATCATAGAGTTGCACCTAGAAATAAAAATAAGATTCTAATTTAATAATCACCACACGCATATATATATATATATATATATATATATATATATAAACATACACTGCACATACACAATACATATATGTATATATATATATATAACTCACGCACACACACACACTATATATATATATAACATAATCATATACATACATATATTTATATATATAATTATAATAAAAATAATTAAATTACCTCACTTAGGGATGAAATCGTTTTTCTTTCTGCTGTATAAAAATCTGAAAATTTGAGTGAGAAAATGTGGGAGAAGGAACGGTTATTCTATACGGTGGGAGAGAAAATAAAAGTTTTGTGGTATATATATATATAGGAGTAGGGATAACTAGGGTTTGGATTAAATAATATATAAGTCTCCTTGAAAATATAACAACCATAACTAATAGATATACTTTAAAATTTCAAATTGGTAAAATAATAATTAGAAATCAATAATATTAAAATATATATATATATATATATATATATATATATATATCGCTTTTAAAAATCTGGGTCGTTACAACGAGAGGATAAAATGGGACAAAAAGGATGAGAAACTATTAAAGACATTAAACATCCAAAACACGAGAGAAAGAAGATCGAAAACAGGCTAAACAATATACATTTATTGTGAATATATTAATTTTATATATTATTTTGATATCTAAATCGTCATGTATGTGTAAAAAATTATTACTCGTTATGTCATTTTTATCGGTATATAATTGTTACTTGTTTTTTTTTCCCGTAATTGAGACCTCCACTCTCTACATTTAACTTAATTATCAAAGATAAATCAAAGAAGACTTAAAATTCATAAAATATATAATTTATTTTAAAATAAATTATTTAATACGTGTGTCAGCTTAAAATTAATAACAATTTTTAGACTGTAACACTCTTATTCATTTTGATTCTTCAAAAAAAAATATAAACAATTTCATTTTTCCTTTTTGGTAAATATATATCACATTCTCTTAAATATTATCCACGATATAAATTATTATTTACTTAAATTGTCATTATTGGGCATACAATTAATCATTTTTCATCATTCACAATACATATTTAAATTTAAATAATACAAACCTTATCCAACTTTCATCATATTTAATTAATTTATTAATCATTCATTAATTTTCACCACATTTAACTCATTTATTAATCTATCAGCAATATAATTTAATTTACACAACACACATATTTAATTAATAAACAATATAATTCATGTCTAGAGTCACTAAAAAAGACTTGGCTAGTATGAAAACGGATGAGTATGGAACCGTGAATATGAGATCTGATTGATTTTCAAACTGACTCGACTCAAACACGTCGTGCTTGGACAACTTGGTACGATCCTATTATTTTACATTAAAAAATTATTTTAGACATTTATAAAATATATGATTACATTATGATTATATATTTTAATACAATTTCATTTATGTTAAATCAACTAATTATTATTTAAACTAAGTAATACCTGTTTTATATACCTAAAATGTGTTTTTATTATATGTTTGGACTATCCACTAAGAATTTGTGATTTTTAACATTATCATATAAAATATTTAATATTTTAAATATTATATATATATTCACCATTCTCACCTAAAAATATATTTATATTTTAAAAATTCATACTAACCTACTTACAATACATAATTACATGTGCATGGCACCAAACCGTGTAATAGTTAATCTTAAATTCAAATATAATAAGTTGCAAAATAGTGTATAATAATATTAGGGTAATTTAGGGTAAATATCCTATTATGTAACATATACAAGAAAAATGCTCACTTTGTAAATATTATTTGAAAAATATCTAAAATTACTAAATTAACCATATTCTATCTACCTTAAATCATTTTTTGTCGGCCGCCTACAACATATTGGAAAAGCTTCATTGCTTAATATTTTTACTATTATTAATTTAAACTTATTCTTATTATTAGTATCATATTATTACGTTAATCTCCATCTGGAAAAAAAAAGAAAAAAATAAAGCTTTGTTAAACAAGCATAGGACATTGTATGACATAAATATTCAACAAGCATATGTTTATAACAACATACGATAAATAGATGTTTAGTGTTGATTTGATTATTTATATTGTTAAATAAATATAGGATGATAATTATGTAAAAAATTTAAAAAAATGGAGGAAAATACGAAAACCTGGTCGGTTTGGGTGTGGGACCCAAACCGTCCGGATTTATACAATGGACGTTCGGGTTTTTGATTTTTATGTCCGAGTTTTGTTTTTTTTTAATTGTTAATTATTTGGTTTAAATATAATTATAATTTGCATATGAAATTGCCACGTTTGAGTTTTTCATAACTCATGTCCGTATTTTCAATTTTTTTTTAATTTAATTATTTATTAATTATTAGGTTGAAAAATAATATAAAATTTCGTATGAAATACTAGTGATATATAGCCCTAATATACGTTGCATTAAAAACATTAAATGCTATTTATTTATTTCATAATTATTTATTTATTTAATTAAATTTGTGTATGATAAAATACATGTTTAGCGTTGATTTGATTATTTATGTTGTTAAATAGATATATGATGATAATTATGTAAAAATATTAAAAAAATTGAGGAAAATACGAAAACTCGGTCGGTTCATGTGTGAGACCCAAACCGTCCGGGTTTATACAATGGACTTCCGAGTTTTTTATTTTCACGTCCGGGTTTTGTATTTTTTTAAATTATTAATTATTAGATTTAAATATAATTATAATTTCCATATGAAATACTATGTTTAGTGTAGGGTGTACGGTGTCCGAGTTCATCTAAATTAATTATATTTGCAAAAGAATAAAAAAAATTAACTAATAATAAGTTCTAAATTAAAAATTATAATTTTTTACTATTTTCACCAAATTTTATATAAAATAAAAATTAATTAAAGACAATTAAGTAATTTCAATATAAAAGTTGGCATTTTTCATAAAAAATTTAAAAAATGGACACTTTCCATTTTTAGTTATGGAATATGGTATTTATCGTATAGCACCGGTAATATTATCTATTGGGCTTTCGTTAATTAATAGTTTGAAATAATTAGACGTTATGATTAATACGTAAAAGTTATTAAAGTGTATATGCAGTTGAGTTACTACACATTTAATTGTTCTGAAATCTGAATTAGGAATAAATACAATCAAAATCATTTGTTTTTTTTAACGGTGAAGTTTATAATTAATATAAGTATCTTTTCCATCTCTTTCTTTTCTTTTCAAAACCGATATAAAATGTGGTCTTTGATGAGCAAATCAAACCTGATATTTTGTGTGAAATAAATATCTATACAAGATTGCTTTTAATTTGCTGATCCTTAATTATTTATTTCCCTTGTTTGGCCTTATTTTCTTTCTAGTTATCGAAGCATCGAGAGATGTCAATCTTTTGGCTCACTCTCAGAGGTTTGCCATGTTGTTTATTAGTACTTAGTAACACAATCAATATTATTTTATTTAATTAATGTTCCTTACAAAAGTACTAGCAAATGATGCTTATTATTTTAATTAAAAAACTTATGATATACAAAAAAACGAAAACATGATCGGTTAAAACAAAACCCAGTCGGTTCATGCTTGAAGAATGAACCGGCCGGATTTTGTTAAAATATGACCGAATTTTATTTTAACCGATTAGGTTTTCGTTTGTATATACTCCTAATTTTTTTAATTAAATTATACGTTAAAATGATTAAATCAAATTCAATTAAATCAAATATGAAATATAAAATTCAAATATATATAAAATACCGCAAAAAAATACGATATAATTTCATACAGAATTTATAAAATTGATGTTATGAATGCAATGTGATTTAATAATAAATTTAAAAGTATTTTTGAGCTCGTAAAAGTTACGAATAAAGTATGTTTCGTAATATTTATTAATAACCCTAAATGGTACGAGTATAATATTGGTTTACTTCACTACTGTGCGAGTAGTATTTTTCCGGTTCTTTTATTAACTTATTTTATGTTTTGTTAGAATACATGTCCTCTGTATTAAGTTAAAACAACTTCTTATTTTATTTTTGTCTTTTTTTATTAAAGGATTTAATTATGATGGTATAATAAGGAGTTTAGTGGTAAACATAAAATAAAATAAGTGGTTGTAAAAGAAATCTTTTACGATGGATAAAGTGAGTGAGGCACACCGTATTCTTGGAAGCTGCCCTTTCTTCCTATTCCCGTGTGGCCTTTTTTGGTCTCTCACTCAAATTCACATTCAAATTCACTTCAAATTCACATTCAAATTCACATTCACTCCAAATAAATTCCACCCATCTATCATCATACGCTATAATCATCCTCCTTGTCTCTCTCTCTATCTACACCACTCCTCCATTTCCGTCTCCTTCTCTTTCTCTCTGCAACTGTACGGGATGCTTGATTACCGTGTGCCCACACCTTCGATGAATCCATGGTCGGCTAGTAGCGCCGCCACCACAGCGGCGGAGGCCGACGCTTCAATGGCGGATGTGCTGATGTCTTCCTCCTCTGACCTCTCCTCCTTCTGGGCCTCCTCCTCCTCCTCCGTCGTCACCACCCAACCACCGCTCTCCACGTGTCTCAACCAGGAGACTCTGCAGCAGCGCCTCCTCTCGCTTATCGAGGGCGCTTCCCTCGAGCGCTGGACCTACGCCATCTTCTGGCAGTCGACGGTCGTTGACTACGGCGGCCCCTCCGTCTTAGGGTGGGGCGATGGCTACTACAAGGGCGGCGAAGACAACAAAGGCAATCGACAAACGGCGTCCTCTCCTGCGGAGCAGGAGCACCGTAAAAAGGTACTCCGCGAGCTCAATTCACTCATCTCCGGTCCCCAATCCGCCGCCGAAAACGACACCGTCGACGAGGACGTCACCGACAGCGAGTGGTTCTTCCTCATATCCATGACTCAGTCCTTCGTCAATGGATCGGGCCTCCCGGGCCAGGCCCTCTACACTTCCAGCCCGGTCTGGGTCACCGGCGCTGAGAGACTCGCCGCCTCCCACTGTGACCGTGCCCGCCAGGCCCACGGCTTTGGGATCCAAACCCTAGTCTGCATACCCTCCTCAAACGGCGTCGTCGAGCTCGGCTCCACCGACCTCATCTTCCAGAGCTCGGATCTCATGAACAAAGTCAGAGCTCTCTTCAATTTCAATGGCGGGATGGATTCGGGCTCGGGCTCGGGCTGGCCCGATTTAGCTGACAATGACCCCTCCTCCCACTGGCTCACCGATCCCAACACTAGTAAAAATATGGTGTTGAGCAATGATAATCCGAGTTCGAGTAGCTTAACAGAGAGCCCCAACGTACAAACGCAGCAAGGGTTCTTCAATAGGGATTTGAATTTCTCCGAATTCGGGTTAATCGAGAGCAGTAATCGAAGCAATGTGGGTTGCAAGCGAGAGATTCTTAATTTCGACAACAACAGCAATGTCGAATTCAAGAAGAGATCCTCCCCCGAGGAGGGGATGCTCTCCTTTACCTCTGGTGTCGTCATCCCCTCGTTGAAAGGTGATCATCTCGACTCCGATGATCACTCCGATCTGGAGGCCTCCGTGGTGAAGGAGGCGGCCAGTAGCCGCCTCACCAGCACGGAGAAACGGCCTCGGAAACGTGGAAGAAAACCCGCCAACGGGAGGGAGGAGCCTCTCAACCACGTGGAGGCGGAGAGGCAGAGGAGGGAGAAGCTGAACCAGAGATTCTATGCTTTACGAGCTGTGGTACCCAACGTCTCGAAAATGGACAAAGCTTCACTTCTGGGCGATGCTATCGCATACATCAACGAGTTGAAGTCCAAGGTTGAGCGGGCGGAGTCCGATAAAGACAAGATGGGGACGGAGTTGGAGTCGATGAAGAAGGAACTACACGCGGCGAGGCAGGGTCCTTCTCCTCCTCATCCTCCTCCTCCAAGGGAGACGAGCAATGGGAATGGGAATGGGAATTTGGTGGTGGGGATGGAGATGGACATCGACGTGAAGATCATCGGATGGGATGCAATGATCAGAGTGCAGTGCAGTAAGAAGAATCATCCAGCAGCAAAGCTGATGGTGGCGCTTAGGGAGTTGGAGTTAGAAGTTCATCACGCCAGCGTGTCCGTCGTCAACGATCTAATGATCCAGCAATCCACAGTGAAGATGGAAGGGCGTCGATACACACAAGAACAGCTTAGGGTAGCCTTGATATCCAAAGTTTCCCAAAGTAGATGATAAGATGATGGATGGTTAATTGTTAGTAAATACTCCTACTACTCATAGCATAGCAAGCAGCTATATATAATGCCTCTACTGATGAAGTTAGTCAGTCGCAGAAAATGCAATATTTAGACTTTTTTGTTTCTCTATGTTCTTCTTGTGTCTGTTGACTGTAAGAGATGACAGAAATGTCCCTCAAGTTTTGGGATTTCAATTTGATTTGATTTGATGTCATCAACTAAATCATTAGTTTTCAATACCCTAAAACCACAAACTTAATTTCACTCAATTTTGGATTTAATTTCTAAGAAACAATATTTTCAGGCTTTGTTTGGTAAACAAAATACGATAAGATTAGATTAAATTATCTTACAAAATTATGTGTTTAGTAGCAAATGTAATTAATACGTCGGCCCGCTATTAAACACTAGGCCCATGCCAAAATCATTATTTCTCCCTATATTTTAATCATAAGGAAGGAGTTAGATTAAAATAATCCTTATACATCATATAAATTTAATTAATCTTATCATATTATATCTTATCTTGGCTATCAAACATGCCCTCAATGATTTGTACTCCATGTTAAATGACGATGTTGATTGGTTCGATTAAATTAAATGTTTATGTTAATTAGATCATTATTAATAAGTATTTTTCGTTCACTAACAAAAGAGGATGTCAGGTGCGAATCTTTAGTTAGAAGTTACTTAATGGTTAAACTGCAAATGTCCTTATTTTATTAATGTTTCCTCACTCGGTGAAAAGTCTGGGGCGTCACATTATGGATTGTTAGCAATTGCTATAAGTCAATGGTTGACTTAGGCTTTCTTTTGATTGTTCAGGTGGATCTAGTGCACGAAAACCTACTCTCGTAGGATGAGAGTCTTTGGATTGGAAGAGTCACTCTTTGGTTGCGCACTTCTTCCCTCCTTGCTTTATCCGGTATCTAGAGATGGGGTGCCCAAGATTTATCCACATTGGTTGTCCATATTTGAGTTTGACACAAATTTTAATAAATGAATTGAACGTGATGTGAATGGATTAAGGGTCTCAAATTATTTATCATTAAATATGTGTATGTGAGTGAAGTAAAAATTAATGACTAGTTAATAAATTAATTAAATATGTTATGTGTATATGCATTCAACATAACTGTGTAATACACCGAGTAACCAATCAGGTATTAAATTATGGAACTAATTGAGAATATACCTTAAAGTATTTGCCATGTACCATAATTAGGGGTGTCTATTCGGGTCTCGGGTATCGGGTTTTTCGGGTATTACCCGAACCCGATCGGGTATCGGGTACCCTAAAACCCGAAAATCGGATATTCGGGATGGGTTCGGGATTTCACATTATCTGAACTTCGGGTTCGGGTATTACCCGATCGGGTTCGGGTAATACCCGAAAAACCCGATTTTTAATTAAATCAATTCTATTCCAGTATTTTGTATTCCTCACGGGCCACAGGCTACAGCTGCCACACCACCACACAGTTGAATTCAATCTCTATTCCGTCGAGGGATCGACGCCTCCGCCATTGCTCCTAACCACATCCTCCGTCCGCGGCATTGCCGGCAACGACCAGACCCTAGGCGGCTAGGCAGACGCGGGACGCCCCAGGGCTTAGACGCCCAAACTTCCTCACGAAAACCCTCCCTTGTTCGTATGCGTCACTTCTCTTGATTCTCATATTCTGGGCTCTAATTTCTTGTTAATATTGACTATATATGCTTCAATATTGCAGTTTTTAGTGTTTCTAAATGGTACATAATTGTTTCTTCATGCCTTCTTTCTGCAGATTAACTTCTAACTCATGCTGCAATTCTCCACTCCAAGTCTGAAAATTGTTAAAGGTATGAAAAAATTAGATTATTTTGGTTTCGTTTCTTGTTTAGCAGAATTGCAGAAATATGTGTTTTGTTGATTTGGTGAATTTATGTGTTTTGCATAGATATGTTATGTTTGAAGGCTGTAGATTGAATTGTGTTTTGGGCAGAGAGCAGAAAATTGAAAAACGCCATATATAGTATACCTTTCATGTCGTAGATACAATGCTTAACCTCTTTTGTGCAGCCCTCACAGTGTATGTAAACTTTTAAAACAACTTCATTCTCCTTAGGAGGCTGCATAAATTATCAGGAAAATTAAAAAAAAAAAAATTAAATTTCATGAACTAAGTTGAAAAATAATGAGGTATTATAAGAAAAGAAAACTCTAGAATACTTTGCAGTATATATATACATATATATAAGTGGTTAAACCTCAACTTTCTTCTCCTTGTCCTTGTCTTCTTTAACAAGCTTAGGATGAAGGAGTTGTACATGCTTTGCAGTTTTCTTCCTTAATCTCTCTGCCACTTTTATGGGATTGGCCTTTTCTCCTTTTACTATCACTTTCTGGTTCTTGGCATCAATTTCAACTCCCTCAACACCTGCATTACACACACATATTAAGAAGAAAATGATCAAGAAATTAAGAAACTACACAATTTAAGATAGATATATAATGTGCATGTGATTCTTGATCTCTACAAACACCTTCATATCCAAGGAGACATTTGAGCACTTCATTTCCACACCCCTCACAATGAATATAAACTCCCAAAATGATCGCTCCCTTTGGATAGTTGTTTTCTTCCATTTCAAAAAAATGAGAGGGGGTATGCTTACAAATCAAATGCTTCAATTTTATAATTATGGGTTTAATTAGAATTTATTATAATAAACTAAGATGCAAAAATATAAATATGTCTCAGAAGTGAAGATAATTTATTAAATTATCCCTTTTATGAAAAGCAGGGGGTTCAGTGACTAGTAGACTAGTACTACAACATTTGTGCTGCGTAAAAACAGGGGATTCAGTGTGGAAGTAGTAGCTATTTTTTCCTTTTTCTTTTCCATAAAAACTCAGCCACTTGAAAATAATTAAAATTGAGAAATATGGATATTGATTGTGGTATATATATATATATATATATGTAATGGTTCTAACGTGTTTTGTACTCTTTTTTGTATTAAAATAGAATCTCAATTTGTATTATGTGTAAGCCATGAAACTGTCTAACGTGTTTTGTACTTTTTTTAGATGACATCCTTTGAAGCAACTAATACTAGCACACAACAAGCTAGTAATCGGCTTTTAGAAGAGATTGAAGCTCATGACATAGAGATGGAGAATTTGGAAGACATTGAGATAGAAGAGTGTACACAAACTGAAGGACAAACACAAACAGGTACAGAAACAAAAACTGAAGGAGAACTTGTTAAAAAGAAAAGGAAAGAGCAAAAACAAAGGTCGGTATGGTGGAATGATACACTAGATGGGTTCAAAGCCGTGTGGGTTGAAGAAGGGGATCCTCCAGTGAGCGTAAAGAAAGGTAAATGCAATCGGTGTGGAGTTCTAATAGCTGCTGACTCTGTTGCACACGGCACCAATGGCTTGAGGAACCATAACAAATCGTGCAAGAGAAAGCATGAATCAAAATCATGTCAGGCACAACTCAACTTCACGCAAAATACTGATGGAACGACAGGAACATTAACGAGTTGGAGATTTGACCAAAAGGCGTGCAGACTTGCTTTGTATGAGATGATTATACTCGATGAGCTACCGTTCTTATTTGTTGAGAGAGAGGGCTTTAGGAGGTTCATTGA
The DNA here is from genome assembly GCA_026898415.1 of Leonotis leonurus. Classification (NCBI taxonomy): domain Eukaryota; kingdom Viridiplantae; phylum Streptophyta; class Magnoliopsida; order Lamiales; family Lamiaceae; genus Leonotis; species Leonotis leonurus. The sequence goes on from JAPKLX010000080.1 coordinate 1,121,339, forward strand.
TCGTGTATGCCCGCAGTTTCAGATTCCGAGTAGACAGACCATCCGAGAAGATTGTGTGAAGTTGTTTTTAGAGCATAAGGATAATTTGAAAGTTTTTTTCAAAAGACGGGGCATGGGAAGAGTATCGATCACGACTGATTGTTGGACCGCAGTGAATAACACAAACTTTATTTGTGTCACTGCTCATTGCATTAGTAAAGATTGGATCTTGCACAAGAAGATCATCAGTTTCAACAAAATCATAAGTCATAAGGGGATAGATATTGGTGAATCAATTGTGAGCTCTCTTAAGGATTGGGGATTGCAGAATTTACTTTGCTGCACCATGGATAATGCATCTGCAAATGATGGAGCAATTAAACATTTATCGTCTTATCTTGAGACGACAAGTGAAAATATTCTTGGAGGAAAATACATCCACATGCGCTGTGCAGCACACATAATTAATTTGGTGGTGGTTGATGGATTAGAGGAAATTGGCTTATCCGTCAGACGAGTTAGAGAAGCTGTCAAATGGATTAAGGCATCGCCTATGAGATTGAGTCAATTCCGAGATTGTGCTAAACTGTTGAATGTTGATTGCACAAAGTCTTTGAGTTTGGATGTACCGCCTAGATGGAACTCGACATACATGATGTTAGAGTCAGCATTACCATATGAGGATGCATTTAGGGTGTTCGGCACCATGTACTCGACTTCTGGTTATGATGCAGACTTGATGCTTAAGAAGCATAATGGTGAACCTTTGGGACCTCCAAGAAATGAAGATTGGGATAAAGTGAGAAAGATGAGTGATTATTTGAAAAAATTCTACGACTTGACTCTTCTCGTCTCTGACACCTCATATGCCACATCACACTTATTTTTTGTAGAAATGTGCGATCTTTTTGACCATATTGCTGAGTTGGAGATTTCAGATGATGTGGAGGTAAGATCTATGGAAACCAAGATGAGGATGAAGATCGGGAAGTATTGGTTGGAGGATATAGAGTTGAACCCGAAAATGAATAAGATTCTTTACCTAGCAACCGTGTTAGATCCAAGACAAAAGATGGAGGTTGTGGAAAAATGTTTAAGCTCAATGTATTCATCTGATCGTGCGAGTGATATGGTAAGAGAGGTTAAAGACTCATTTAACGAGTTATATGAGCTTTATCTTACTAAAACAATGCCAACTGTTAATGCTCGGGTACATAAGTCAGCAACTGCAAATACATTACGTCGCGGTAGAGGGGCTCTATCCAAATATGTGGGTAAGCGATCTGGAGGAGCTGAAAAGTCAGACCTCACATCATACTTATCAGAAGAGTTGGAGAATGATGATGACGACTTTGATATCTTACTTTAGTGGTCCAAAAATGCCGCACATTATCCAGTTCTATCTGAGATGGCAAAAGATATTTTGGCTATTCCAATATCTAGTGTTGCTTCTGAGTCTGCCTTTAGCACGGGAGGTCGTGTTGTTGACTCGTATAGAAGCTCATTGACTCCCAAGATGGTTGAGGCTTTGATTTGTGCTGAAGATTGGTTGAAGTCGAGTACAAGTGACAAAAATGATGAAGGTGTATCTGAAGATCAACTAGAAAAGGAGTTTGAGTATGGTGAGTATTATTAATCATTTGAGTTTACTTTTTGTTTGTTTATTTTTTATTTTATTTACTAACTATATTTTCTTTATTTTTATAGTGCTAAAATCTTTTGCACATGATGGAGCAACTAATAGACCAACTGATACAACTCATAGTGAAAGTGGACAGACTCAGATTGCTTGATGTGAAGATTATTCGATTATGATTCTGAACTATTGTACTCTGCGTTTATTATGGACAATGACACTATCAAAACTGAAGACTTTTTCTTTGATATTTATTATTTTAATTAAATGTGTTTTTTATTCGATTCATTAAGTTAAAAACAGGTTTAATTATGCATAGAAATAGGGGAATTATTTTCAAAAAAAATTAAAAATTATAATATTTTATTTTCTAAATATTTGAATAACTAACTCTTCTATTTGGATGATATTATATATTTAGAAAACTCGTTTATAGTTGTATCGTGTATTATCAAATTTTAAATAAGTTGTAGAAAATATTAATTAATTTAAGTAGTGAAAAGACAATAATTTAATTTAGACACTATTGAAATACAATCATATAAACCATTTGAAATATTTCACCTCATAAAATTAAAAATTTGGATAAAACTTCCTATTTAGATGATATTTATATATTTAGAAAAATCGTTTATACTTGTATTGTATGATCAAATATTAAATAAGTTGTAGAATAATATTAATTAATTCAATTAGTGAAAATGATAATAATTTAATTTGGGCATTATTAAACTATAATTGAATTGTAAATTATATATCCTAATCATGTATTCATGTTTAACTAACATTTGTACTCTTAGGGCATGTTTGGTAGCCAAGATAGGATATAACATGATAAGATTAAATTTGTATGGTATATAAGAATTATTTTAATCTCACCCCTTCCTTATGATTAAAATATAGGGGGAAATAGTGATTTTGGCACGGGCCTAGTGTTTAATAGCGGGCCGACGTATTAATTACATTTGCTACCAAACACATGATTAGGTTAGATAATTTAATCTAATCCTATCATATCTTACCTACCAAACAAGACCTTAGAGGTTAGAACTATATATAAGTAGTTTATACACGAATCATTGAATATATTATATAAACATATGAATTATATAAAATATTCCAACTCATAAAATTAAATATTTAAATAACTTACTCCATATATAAGTTGTAGCAAAATATTAATTAATTCAAGTAGTGAAAAGAATAATTTAATTTGGACATTATTAAATTTCTCATAAAATTAATTAATAAATTAAATGTATATACCCGAAAATCCGAAAACCCGAAAAATACCCGAACACCCGAAAAAACCCGAAAATACCCGAAAATTAAAAAGTCCCTCAATTTCTTGGGTAATTTGAGTACCCGAAAACCCGACCCGAAATACCCGAGTCGGATTCGGGTACCCGACATTAAATCTCGGATTCGGGATCGGGTAGTCAAATTTTGATGATTTCGGGGTCGGGTACCCGAAAATTTCGGGTAGAGTACCTGACCCGACCCGAATAGACACCCCTAACCATAATTGTTTACAACCCTATGAGTTAACATGTAAATCAATATATCGTGAAAACTATCACTGTGTAAATCATCGTGTAGTCAACAATACATTGAAATTGTGTATATTGTGCATGACCCGAATTTCTATTGAGAACACCTATTAACATAGCAGATTACCTCTCATACACTTAAATAGTTAGATTGAACATCTATTTACAAAAATATTAGCAATGTAGTGTGTAAGGTACTAGTCCCGATGGCAAAAAACTTTTGAATTCAAAATATACAGATTCAAATTTTCACATTCCAAATATTTAAACTATAACAAACTACATTCAAATATGCGATTATATAAAATAGCCAAAAAAGATCGTGAAAGATAAATAATAGCCACCACTTAGTAATATTTAAATTCTAGTCATTTGCAAATTTTTTATACTAAAATACCCTTATAATTATATTTTACATTTCTGAATATGAATAGTATGAATTGTATCGAATCATGTCATTCATGCGTGATACTTAATATTATTAAATTGTATGTGCGTATGAATCGTATGAATGAATATTAAGTAGAAGAGTATTTATGGTATTTATGGTAATTCATACTATTCATTTCGTACCATTCGTACTATTCATACATTTACATTTAAGTAGAAGAGTATTTATGGTAATTCACATTCAAAATGACTAGAATTTAAATAGTTTTATGTTTTTAGCTATTATTTGTCTTTTAAAATCTTTTTTGGTTAGTTAGTATAATTAACACTTCAAATATTTTAATATTCATAAACTCAATTTGAAACTAAATAATACTCCCTCCGTCCACGAAATTTCTTCCTATCTTACCATTTTCGTCCGTACACAAAACTTCTTCATACTTTAAACTTTCCATTTATAGTAAGTGGACCCACCACACTCTCTACACACAACTCAATTTAATATAATACATTAAATGGGACCCAAAATCCACAAACTACACAGAACACAATTTAAAACAATATATCAAGTGAGACTCTCATTCCACTCACTACATATCATTATTAAAGCCAAAAACACTACATTAAAATCCGCACATAGTCAAATTAAGAACATGTTTCATGGACAGAGGGAGTATATACCTTTACAACTCACAAACAACATAAAAACTACAAATTTCAAAATGAAAATCTTGAACTTTGGGCGATTTTGGAATCACAATTTCTTCATATTCTTACAACTCTAACTATGCTACAATCTTCAATAGTTCATCTTTTATGTCAAACCACGTTTGAACGTGTGAAGAAGCAGTTGTCTGGAGTTGATCATGAGATACGTTGTTGGCGTGATTATCGCAACAACATCCTGTCGCAGAAAAGTGGAGCAACAAAACTTGGAAGTTACTCCACCTAGCGTGACCACTACTTCACTCCTTGAATTGGTTGAGAATCTCAAGGAGATGAAGTCTAGGAGAGCTCCAACGGTGTTAAGGCTGCGCTATTTTAAGAGAGATTAAACCAGCCATTTGTTTTAGTCTTTTACTCTCTTTGTTCTTTCAATCTCACTTGTCAGTTATACATTTGAGGTTGTATTTTCGTAAGGTAGTTGAGAGGTTAGTTTGGAGTCGTCTACTATCTGTAACTATCTTATTTTCATTCTTTTAATAATATTTTTAGTCGTGAAACTCGCGTGGGTAAATCTTAAACCCAAGGAAAATACATAAAGTGTGATCTTTGTTCATTTACTGTTTTAACAGTTGTTTCTATAACACAACCATAGTCTGGTAGAATTATTATTTTATTAAGTAGAGAATCTTAACTTATTGTTATCAAAATTATTGTTACAACATACACGCATACGGTTGAAATACACTTTCATATTTCGAGTGTAAAAAAAAAGTGTGAAGAGGAGGAAAGAGAGAATGTTAAATTACGTGATTCTTTAAAATTAAGTCAAATGCAAAATAAATCATTTTGATAAGTTATTGTGGGATAATTTGATATTTTCAATAAAAAATGAATATAAAAAATATTGTTATTATAAAATTGGGTACAAATACAAATACATTTCTCCGATCGACGAAATTTTGTGGTTATAAAATTATTCAACCCATAAATTTCTATCCAAATAAATTTTAGAAGGCTATCAATTATAGTTTGGGCAAAGCTACTCATTAATATCTACTTATGTTATGACATCACACATTTGACAAATTTGACAAAAAATGTATAATAAAGTCAGTAAAGGTAAGTGGGCAGAATTAATGTTTTAACTGTTTATGCATATAGTAGTAAGAGAAGAGTAGATGGGTGCACGTGCTTATAAAAATGTGTGTCAAAATGAAAAATTGTGGGGCAAATATAGGAAAATTCTATTCAGCCACGTCTTCATCATCATCATTGTCACTCATATCACTACAAGTCTACAACTAAATTATTATGTGTACTTTAGGACCACACTATATTTGATTCTTTATAGCACCTTATTCATGCCATTAGAACATTATATTATAATATTCCTACTTGTCGATATTATAAACTAAAGAGCTAATGTCGATAAGGTCACCATTCTATACCTTATGAATCATTCTAAGTATTATTTTATCACAAAACATACTCACTTCTTATCGAAATAAATTGTAATGAAATATAAATTTTAGGATAAACAAGTGCTATATATATTATCAATGTATTCTAGAAACCTCGATTTTTCAACCTTTCAATATAACAATCAAAATTACTAATCCATAAAGTGATTTTCAATTTTTCACCAAAATTAATTTCTCCCAAATTAATGACGTGTTTATATGGCAACGGAACAATCAAAGCAACAAGGCGACATTATTTTAAATAATAATTTAAAAGTAAGCAAGAAGTAATTTCTCCCATCTCATCCATACTTATTGTTTAGTCTGTTTTCGGTTTCTGTTTCTCTCACATTTTGGATTGTTAATACTTTGCTTTTAGTTACTTCTCGTCTTTGTTGTTTCGTTTTATCCTCTCGTTGCCATATTTCTTATTATAGGTTAAGAGGCGAACAAAACAGAGTTATTAAGGATCGAGCAGAGAAACGAGACCGAAATTGCACAAAAGGAGAGCTTGGCAGCGCGCCAGGGTAGCGATCGCTAGCACCAAGTGGCCGCTAGCCCTTCAAGATGTGAAGACTCGGGCAGAACGTGTGGGTAGCGACCGCTAGCTCACCTTGCGGTAACCATACAAAACGTTGGGCTAGCGATCGCTAGGCCCTAGTGACACATTTCTAAAATAGTAAAAGTTATCCATTTAAAAAGGTGTGGACCCTACCATATTTATCACTGTTACACTACTTTATACACTCCCCTTAATAACCGTGCCCAAAAGTTTTGTGTCATACTTATTAGACGGAGCGAGTACTATATAAAGAGTCCTCAAGTGATTTCAAACAAAAAGTTGATTTCTATAGTTTGAAGCAAGAGGAAAAACACTAGTTTAGATATTTTTATTTGATTCATATTCATGCTTTGACTCGTTGTGGATTCGACCTTAATTCTCCCCGGAGACTATTTTCATTTATTGCATCGTTCATTATTTAAATCAATCGTGAGTTCTTATTGCTTTCCAATTTCTTTACTGCTTTCAATTTCTTGTGATTTTTTGATCGATTAAACTTGAACTACTAATCCTATTATCAATCATTCATGTTAATCAAGCAATAGAAACATGTCAAGATTTATTTCCATTCAATTCGCATTCTTATACCTAGAGTTTATTTGCTTTCTTAATTCTTGTCTAGTTAATTCGTCTTTTGATTCTTTTAATTTCACACGCCTAGGTAATTAATAGATTTAGAATAACAACCAATCAAATTACGATTAGAGTGTTTAAGATTTTAATTGCTTTCTGTGAGCAACGTAGATGAAGCCCTGTTTAGTCTTCCTTAAGAATACGATTTGAATTAACTTATCGATCTATGATGACCTCATTGTATTGCGAGTAACTTAGTTAAAATAAGTTGGAACACCGTTGCCTTCTCTCACCCAACCCTGTATAGGTGGATGAGGTGAAAAGTTTTTTTTTTTTTTTTTTTTTTCAAACCAAGACTTACCACTAGTTAGGTTTGCCCAATGCATACATACGGTACTCAACTTTTTAAACGCTGATAACATGAAGATTTACTTTGGCTTAAACAAAACTTTTATAGGTATGAGAATTGACTTTTGTGTCATCCTTCTAAATCACCATTTTATTTGGGATTCAATCGATTTTAAATACAATAGTTATGAATTAATTATGAATACAATAATTATTAATTAATCGATTAAGCAGATTAATAAGACTGGAATAGTTGACTGCTTTTGAAGATTGAATTATTGAGGACAAATATCCGAACACTTGTCTTTTATTATTTGATTGTTTTATTCGTATTTCTACTCTTAGTATAGAAAATCTCTTAAAACTCTGTGTGTAGAATGTTTAGGCCGTGTTTAATTTTTGTATTTGTGCAGTACAATTAGTTAAGAGTCCTGCTATGTTTTCCTTGAGACTCGACATTGGGTCAGATTACCATTTTACATAGATTTTGTTCTCTTGCGAGAACCTATGAACACTTTTAGGTTGAACACAAAGAAATAACTTATGTTCTGTGATAGATTTTATCTCGATGGGAAACATGAAAAATCTTGGATTTCTTGCAGACGGCACCAAATGTTAGATTGAAAACAAAGTTCACAAAACAATATGAAGAATCATTTAAAGCTCCATAGTGATCAGAGATTATACCTTTGATGATTGTGTCGTTGATTGCAACTGCACTTCTCTAACAAGGCTGAGATAAAGCAAGCATTGAGAAAAGGGGAGTTCTTCGGTGAGAGATTGCGACGATTAAGTCAATGCAACTAGACTTGAGAGTGTGTGCTCAATAATGTCAAATAATTCAATGAGTTAGATTTACAATGTGTCCACTGTATGGGGGAGTATCCTTCTGTTTATGTTGTTAGCAGTCATCAGATTGATCGGTAATTCTCTTATTTGCATGGATAAAAGGGTAATAACAAGGATACTAAATGCCAACATTCTCACGAGTCAAATAGCCAATCACAAAACGATACATTTATTCATCCACAAAACCAGTTGATGCATTACCTCTAAACTGAGTCATGACAGATACAAACCATACAACGTTCTTTGCATTATCAAAGTTCGTCCCCTGCATTATCAAACACAAACATGTCAAATGCTTTCAGATCTATCCCAAGAGTCATGACACATCTAACTTATTCACGTCCGTCGATCGTGCGTTAAGGATAATTTCGGGTCTGATTAATTTTCATCACCTTTATGTTAGACAGTAAAGCAACAGTCTCTGATATTTATCGTACAATTTGTTTCTTCTAAAAATAATCGATATGACAGCTGGTGAATCTTGCATGCATGACAGTTTCCTTATTTATCGCTATGGTTGTTAGGAAACTCACAAAGACGGATTTTGGATATATATTAGTGATTTGTTGTCATCCAAGATTCTCCAATAAGATATATTCAAGATGCTTCAAGAAGATATATTTGGAATTCAACATTGGCAAAATCCCAAATATCTTGGGAGGTAAGCAACTGCCATAGGATTTGTCTACACCCTATAGATACAGAGCATGGCGCCCGCTGCATACACACATGAGCGAAGATTATATTCGGCATATCGAGCAAGAGTGCTTTTCATTATTGAGTGTATTTCATATTGTTAGCCTACATACACTTGTGTGTGTGTAGAAGAGTGATCCTCCAACTATCTGCGTGAGTATTGAGTGTTGTGGAGTATTTCCATTGTAATTGAATATTCTATAAACTCAAGGCATAATCTTAAGAGCTTGCAGGTTTTAGGGTTGACTAGTATAGAGAGTTAGTTTCAATACACTATAGAAGAGCATTGGAAAGTGAAGATGGTTCTTAAAGAGTATTAGGTTCTTAGAGAATAACATTCTTTGTAACTCAAAGTTCTTGATTAGTGGATTGATCCTGTTTTGGGAGAGACCCCTCAAGCGTAAGTGTATTCACCCACCTGAGTTATCAACTTTGCGTGTTCTTTCACTGTCTAAACTGATTTGAGATAGATAATTTTCAATTTTCTATCAATATTATTAATATATTTAATCATTTGAAGACCTTAATCCGATAAATCAGTAGTCGACATATGTAGATCTTATCTCCGAGAAATATTCTGAATTTATAATGAGAGTCAATATACTTATTGGCCTTTTGAATTGTAATGTTTTACTATGCTAGACAAACTTGTATATATTGTATTTAATTTAATTAATTATAAAACTTTTAAACCTTGTTCCTATCTGCCCTTTTTCTTGTTTCATTAGGTCAGTGTACTCTTCCATTACACAACTAATTTTGTTTTGAAAACTCCTAGAACTTGTTATTAATTTGAACAATTCATAAAAAAATGAAATTTTAGCTAATTAAAAATGCATATAGAAAAAAGAAAAAAAAAACAAAATAAAACAGACGCATGCATAGTGATGCAGTAAAGTTTGTGTAAGTTTTGTAAATTTGATCAAAGTCAACCTCTTTATGTTACAGTGAAAATTTTAAGTTTATATACCTTACGAAATAGAGGATTATTTGAGAAAATAAGAAACATAAACGTGAAGTAAACACAAATTTACGTGGTTCACCAATTGGCTACATCCACGAATAAAGATAAGAATATATTTTATTAAGGGACTAATACTAAGAAAATACACAAAATTTAACTTAACGCCCAATACTACATACTCTCAATGTGAGCGAAAAATCCAAGACATAGCAACGTATGTACGCGATAATTATTAATGGATGTTTACCTTTAAATTAGTTATTTCTCAAAGATCTAGAATATAGTAATCCTACCTTCTTTAGCATTTTGTAAAAGAGAAAAAGGTAGAAAGAGTTGTCCATAGTTGCAGGGACGAAACCAGAAATTCCTTCTAAGGGACGAACTTTTTCGGTATCAAAATTATAAAATTTGACACATTTCTTATACTAAATTGGTAGAAATTTTCTATGATTTTTTATCCACATTTTTTGAGGATTTATGTGGAAACCCTTTATAAGGACCCCCAATATGAAAATTATTAGAATTGAAATCAAGTTTTACTAGCTTTTTTTGAGAAGGAGGCTCAACAATATTTGTTGGTGAATTGATAATTTCAGAATTAACGTCATTATCCACATGGACTACATCAACTCTTGAAGTTTCAAAATCAGTGAACTTGAGTTTTCCTCAACACTCCATGGACGTTTATTGTTATCATTGAAAAAAATGAAGTATTTTATGCTTTATTGTGTTGATTTACGAATATATATATATATAAAATACAAGATTACTTTCAAATAAAAATCTCTCTTTTAAAAAAATAAAGCATAAAAAAAGCAATCATATGATATTGCAATCAAGAGAAAAAGAGTTGAGATTGTGTATATAGACGATTTAATTGACTATTAATAAATTTAAAACCCCTAAATGTTACGTACTATATAACAGATTGAAATAATTAAATTATAGAGAAAATAGAGAACAACAAATATTTTCATATAAATTAAAATAAAAAGAACAAATTATATCTCACGGAATAATCGCGTTCGAGCTTTATTAACCGATGTTGGATTATTTGTTTGAAAAAATAATCACACATAGAAAATTGAAAAAATATTTGAGAAATTTTGTAAGGTTGCAACTTGTGAAAAATAAAAATAACTATCACTTGCAAGTTATGATATGCGACTGAAATCTATAATGTTAACTTAACAAACTTAATATATTTATATATAATAATACATATCTTAAAGAGTCAAATTAATGACCTTAATTATAATAGGTAAAAAGTTTAGTTAAAAATAAAATATAAACTAACATAAAAATTTGAAATTTTGAGGGGACGGTGGCCACCGCCAGCAACCCTATCTCCCTCTATGCATAGTTGGAACAACTAGTGATCAAGCAATTATCTATTTGTTTTCTTTTTTTTTAATAAAATAAATATAAATTATCAATGTGGACAAGAAGATAGATTAGGTGAAGATGTCTTTAAATTTAATATAAAAAATCAATAGCCATAAATATATGCATCATGTGTTGCATGTGAAAAATTAATTTAACGATGTATCTAGTCATATATCACATGATGACCCACGCTCCTTTTTCCAATTTAATTATATTAATATTATAACTCCGTTAATTCCGTTTATTTATGATTAATATTGAGTTATTATAATTTTTAAGATAAATAATTTATGTTTTAGAATTTGTTCAATAAAAAAATACGTCTAAAAAGTTGTGATAGGATATGGCATGATATGGCCCATCAATAAAGGCCCAATGC
>JAPKLX010000080.1:1154186-1191111 GCA_026898415.1 Leonotis leonurus
ATTTCTGATACACGATAAAGTAGGACAAATTTTACGGGCCATTACAAAACGTCTGGGAAGAGGACCTGAAGAAGGTCTAAAAAACGGTGTCTCGAAAAGGTGTCCATCGAATGAGAAACGCGTCCGGTATTTATAGGCGAGAGGAGAGGTCAGCGGCAGCTGAGTTGTGCAGTTTCGCGGGTCACAGGAGCGGCCATTGGGCGCTGACTGAGTCAGCCGCAGGGTCAGCGGTCGCTGGCCCTAACACGCACTGGCTTGGGCGCTTGGCTAGGCCGTGACTCAGCTAGCGCATCAACGCCTAGTCAACGACCGCTTAGTGCTACGCGGCCGATGACTAGTGCTCTCGGCACTAGTTTTCACTCTCTCGTCATTTCTCGATTTTTTCCTGTCTCGTTTCCAACTTCAACACTCGTTTAGACTTGTGATCCTGAAACATAAAATGAGACGTAAATCGAACCAAAACATCATGCAATGTGGAAAAACAACACGAATAAGGACACGAAAAATACGAGTTTAGACGACCAAAAAAAGGCTAAACAATGTTATAAATTATTTAAATCATATCATATTTTCTCTTGTATTACAAATTTTAAAATATCAATTTAATTTTGCTACTGTTTCAAACATTCAACATGTTTTGCATATTTATATGTGATTAATATTAATTAATTAGTATTAGGTACATATATTACTATTTTTTATATGAAGATTTCTTGTATAGAAAATGTTTGAGTTTTTCGTACTATAAAATTACTGACAATAAGAAATGTAATTATTTTATTATGGTTAACTAGTGAAAAATTAGTTAATCCATCTCATTTTTACGTTAGGGTTATGTATGAAAACATCATATTTTATTACTATAAAATGAAAACTACTTACTTTATAACTTTTGTGTGAAAAATACCCAAATAATCTAAAATACCCCTAATATTTATATATATAAACCTACACCCTATAAAATGAATATAATAAGTGTGCAGTTGTGTGTGTGTCAAAACACAATGTATAAGACATATTTCGATATGAGAGGGATATTTTGTGTTTTTAATTTATTTAATTTTAAATTTTTGTGACATTTATGATATGATTTTATTGGCATGTTTAATTTATATATTGGTATATGATATGTTTATATTCGTGTATTTAAGTTTTTTATTCTTGTACTTCACGTTTACATACTTTCATCCATACATCTGAATAATAAATAATATTTTTGTAATAAGAATATCATTATATAAAAACTTGTTCGTGAATAAAACTCAAAACCCGGTCGGTTGTCATCAACCATAGACATAGACCGACCGTGTTTTGAGTTTTAGTACAGATATGACAACGGGGTTTTCTCTCATATATTCTACATGTTATTGTCATGCTAAATTAATAAATTCATGTCATCAAATTTCATATAAATTACAAAATTTGGTCATTTAAAAATAAACACGTCACATACACATGTAAACATATTGTGTTCACTTTATAGAATGTAGATTTATATATAATAGGGGTATTTTAGATTTTTTGGATATTTTTCACAAAAAAGTTACAAAATGGGTAGTTTTCATTTTATAGTTATGAAATAGGGTATTTTTCATAAATAACCATTTATGTTAACCACTAATTCTGTTTTTGATTTTTAGTTTTGACTTCTTAATTTTTTAGCGGTTAATCGAACTGATGAAAACTGAACAATCGATTTTTTGTATCATAAATGAGGGATTAATCGACACGTTTTCACCCCTAATTGTTCCTCATTTATTTAATTTTATATGTCATTATTCGATTTCTCAAGCATATTTTTATCTAATACCCTCGTGAATAGTAGGCTAGAACAATGTTTTAAAAATCAGATCAATCATCAAACCAGACTCGTAAAAAGATTACTTGGTTGAACTGTTTCAAAAGAAAAAACTAGTCGACGCATATATATTATATTATATTATATATAAATATTATAAAACATATGAATATAAAAATTTAAATAAATTAATATAAATATAAAATACATTTTACAACTTTGTAAATTTTATTAAATAATAGTTATATTACTTACTAGTATTATTAACACATGCACATGTACCATAAGATAAAATTTTAAAAATTTACATAGAAAAATTTTGTATAAACAAATTAATATCCCTTACATCATTTTAATTAGTGAATGATAATTTAATCATTTTTAAAAATAAAATAAAAACAATAGTACTTATAGTTTTAATTATTTCATGACAATAATATAATACCTTTATTAATTGAAGCTTGTAAAATCAAAATTTTGATTTGCATTGATAGTTATGATGTTAGACTATTTCATTTTAGGTTGTCATGGTTTCAATCCTTAATACTACTATTTATAACAAAAATTTCAAAAATATCTAATGAATCTGGTTATCGTTATTGGCTCATTGATTACAGTCGGTTTTAACTGGTTCTAACTGGTTCGTTTTGATTCAATTAATTGACTCGGATTTAGCATAACTTAGACCACTTAATTCACTGATCTAGAGTGATGGTGTTGATGTCCTTAGATTTGTTGTAGACTCTATAACTTTTAAAATTTATCAGAAAATATTAATTATAAGGTATACCATTTTTAATTAAGTATAATATCGAACTAAACTTTTGTATCACTTTTTCAAATAAAAAATTTTATTTATAAATTATTTAACATGGTGAATAAAGATTATTAGAAAATTACAATATATAGTGAATAAAGATTATTGGCAAATTACAATAAATATAAATTTATCCATAACTGAAAAGAATGAAAAATAACTTATAATTATTAATAAAAACTCAAATATAACGGAACTAATAAAATATGTAAAAAATTACATGATCTACTAACATATTTGGAAATCTTCCATCATCAATATAAATAGTTAAATATGCACTAGTTCAATTATGAACGACTTATCTATATTGTATATACCTATAAATGATATTGCAAAATAACGTACATTTCATGATTAAACTTATATAACTAATTCATAATAAGATAAAATATAGTTACATATACTTGACATTTAATATATAATATGGATTATACTATATAATTCGTAAATATATCCATAATTTGTTATAGTATCACATATATGACTAAATTAACAATGCTATGATATCTAAATATAGCTAGTTATATAACAATACGTTAATGTTATATAACAATACGATATTAACGTAGTTAGTTAATTATTTTGCTAACTAATTATTTGATACTAGTGTACACATGTAAGCGAACCAAGCATTTGTGAACTATTCAAAGTTTGGATCCATAAAATTCCGTTCGAAATTCGTTCATTTAAGAAATGAACTGAACTCGAGCCTCAAACTGAGCTGAAATAATTTTTCTAGTCGAAATAGAGTGCAATTGTATTTGGTCCAAAAGTTTCATGAACATGTTCAAATATAATTTTGACGAACTGAGCTTCAAATAGTTCACGAACTTTAAAAATAAGTCGAATTTCGAATAGTTCACGAACTTATCAAATTAATATAAAAAATATATACTACCTCCGTCCCGCTAAAAGTTATCACGTTTTCCTTTTGGGTCATCCCACTAGAAGTGGTCACTGTCCCAAAAAGAAAAAAATTTTACTTTTAAAATACTAACATCAACTTTTTTAAAACACAATACTTTATTTTCTTAATTTTCGTGCCGCATTTAGCGGGATGGATGGAGTATTAACAGAAAAATATAATAAAAGAGCTTTTTAACAAGCTCGAACTCGAGCTGAGTTTGAGCTCATACTCAAAATTACTATTAAATTGAATAATAAACGAAAATTTTGAGTTCAAATTTTATTTATTGAACTAAAATAGAGTTTGGTTTTTAGAACTCGAGCCGAGCTCGAGCCTTGAATTTTTCAAACAAGCCGAACTCGGTTCAATTCGGTTTGATTACACCCTTAAGTGTACTACTTTGGAGTTATGTTATTATTGAAAAATAATAGTATGTTCTAATATATATTAGATGTAGTTTAATGAATTGTTCATTATGTTTTAAATAAACAAGTAGTTGATAAACCGTGATAAAGTGGTATATCGAAGTAAAACAAAGTATACCGAAAACAAGGTAAAATGGACCACAAACCTTCAATTTTAGTTTTAAAATTTGTTTCAATGGTTTCAAATAGATACAAGAGCATGACTTTAGTTAGACTTGTCAGTGGGCAGGTAAAATCATGACTGGATTTGAAACATGTCAAAACCTACTTACTCTAAAGTTATGATTTTCGGTTTCGATTTCTGTTCTAGACTTGTCCAAGCCCGATCATAGTTGATCGAGATTCGATCCGACCCGCAAAGTACAGTTTCGATTCTAGCCAGACCCGATCAAATTTTTTCTTATTTTTAATTTTTTATTTCAAATTTATTTTATCTTGAAAAATTAAATCAAATGAGGAATTAGGTCCTATTGGGAGCAAGCAAATATGCCTAATGTATTATGTATTTATTTTACTTTGTATATACGCATATATATATATATATATATATATAATTTTGTCAAATTAGATATTAATTGAGAACATAAAAGATAAAAATATCAATTTAAATTATTAAAATATAATATTTAGATGCAGCCGATAAAGTATACTCCATTTCTTATAGGACGAACGACAACTGTATTTTCTCCGAGTGAATTAGATTTTAGGTTTGTTTCAAATTCGGATGGTATAAATCCCAACCTAAAACCTAACTCTAGCAAGGGAAAGTGACATGTACAAGATCAATTCTCTCATTTGTGCATGCGGTAAACTATTTTAAGATTAAATAAACAAATAATGTTTGATTGTTGATAACAAGTAAAGTAAATGTGAAATACTGAAATAATATTTGAAAAGAAATACTGAAATAGTAATAGTCTAGAGTGAATTTCGATGGGAAAGGTATTTGAATTAATTAATGTTTGTTGGTAGAGAGGTTGCTTCGCGGTATTTAGACTTGGGCAGCTCGCTCAATTTTCCCAGCTGCTTCTCGTAGAATTGAACTCGCTCCATCCTAAATTCACAACACCACAATACATTATTAATTTACTCAACGCATTATATGTATCAAAAACTTGAAGGGAAAACAAACTGTTGGGACCATATATATATATATCAATTACCAGTAAGTTATGCACTGAAACGGGGCGTACTTGCCATATATTTTCTCGATAGCTTTTTTTTTAGCTTTCTTACTTTTTAATTTTTTAATGCCATGAACCTGCATTATTGTTAAAATGCACTTAGTAAATATATAAATAATTGAATTAAATAAAATGATATTAAAAATGTATATATTAATAACTAATTACTGACCTGATGCAGGTGTTTGATTGTCTCTGTATCGATAGGGATATATTGATAGCAGCCAAGACACATCATAACATTAGCAACAACAAAATCACCGAAACCTCCAATCTTCATCAAACGAGCATGAGATTCAATTGGATCATGAAGATCAAAATCTTCTAGTTTGATCTTTCCATTTTCAATATTTTTTGCTAACTCAAGAATTTTCGAAGCCCTGTAACCTAAGTTGCATTCTTCAGTAAGAGTTTTCAAATCCAACGAGGCTATTTCTTTTGGACTTGGAAAATCTTCCTTGATCTCGCAATTACAATCGGAATTTCCACTTGTACACAAACGTTTATGTTGAAGGTTACACAAAGCTCCAGCCATTTTCAGAGATCCAGACCATCTTTATTTATTTTAAAGAAAAATGATCAGATAACAAATGAGATTATTGACAACCAAGTAGTAAATCAATCATAATAATTAGCAACATTCCCTTACACATGAGATCACATCTCTATTGAGAACTAAGAATTAATCATAACCCTTCAATTAAGAAAAATCAATGGATATAAATAAATAGTTTGATTTATATTACTTCCACAATAAAAGTTACATAAGTATATAATTAAGATACAAATGTATTCTATCTCATAATAATTAAAATTATAGATTTAATTCCATGTGATTATTTTTTGTAACGTTGAACACAATGCTTGATATGCTTATATTCTTCATCTTTTTCTAGTTACTATTTTCAATGTTTTAATATTTCCATCACTATTTCAAAGGTAATATAAAATGCATAAATCATCTATTATTAAGCACGAAAATATTACTAACTATACATTATATTTAGTTCATTATATCAAATAGTCGGTTTTGATTGTGATACTGTAACATTAATATTTTATTATGCTTCATACATAAAAAAGTATGGAAAATAATGTATGTAAAAAGTACTTGTATTCGTATTAAGAAGCATGCATCGTTATACTTTACAAAACATCAATTATTTTATAATGGCATGCATTTATAATTTTTTTTTACAATGAATGTATGTAAAAAAGCATCATGATTAACTGATTCATAATTAGTTTATTAGTAGAAAATAAGGGTTATTTTCCTAATTTGAGCTTATCAATATTATATAAATCATGCAAAAATGCTCATAAGGCTGCCCACGGTCGGGGTTAATACTTTCGCGAAGATGTGACATGTCTTAAGGTTAATGTAAATATTAAATTTTTAATAAAATATTAATTAATTCTCACTTTTCGACTAGAGTTTATTAATTATGGTATATTGTAATATTATTCAATATAAAATAATATAAAAAATTAAAAATAATAAAAAAATAAAAAATAAAAATTAACACATCAGCCGGGGACACGTTAAATTGTGTCGTTCTAATAAATCATGTACCTTATATTTAAAAGCATAAATATTAACATAAAAATATGTGTTATTCTTATTTTGCAAAATTAATATTACATAAAAAAAAACATGAAAATTGATGTAAAAAGTGTATACTCATATTAAAAGGCAAGGCATGCATCATTACATTACAGAACATCAACTATTTTATAATGTTTAAAAAAATGCATCAATTATTTTATAAAAAATCATGACAATCATATAAAAAATATCATGATTAAGTAATTTCTAATTACACTTTATTAATCTCAAATAATTTTTTTTTAATTCGAAATTATCAATATATAAATCATGTGTCCTTATATTTAAAATTAAAAGGATAAAAATTAAGGTAAAAAGTATATGTATTATCCTAAAGTATTTAACGTGTGGTTGAGGGATATAATAATGATTGTTTGTGTATTGATTTGAGAAAAGTTAGAATGGATTAAAGGTATGTACTTTTTACGTGTAACGTGATTTATGGAATATTTTAAATTACCAAATAAGTGATGCCTAATATCCTATTTTATCTAATAACTACATGCAGATCTAATATGTAAAAATTTCTAGACCGAATCTCCTCCACTACACAATTATGTAAAAAGAATAGTAGAGACAAATTCCTAATTCTCCGATAACGAATAGTTGATGTAAGAATTCATTCCTATATATATATATAAATAGTAGAGAATAATAATTAAAAACTTACGAGGAAAAGCAGAGGAGAATAGATTTGACCATGTCCTCAAATAAGCTTGGGGCTCGAAAAATGCGAGCAAAACCAGATTGTTTTGCTAAGGGGTTTACTTTATAAATTTCTTGTGTCACACTCTCATCTTCACTAGAAATGTGCAACATTCTTTCAACCTGACACTGCATGCACCAAATCAAATCAATTTATTTATTAATTTACCAAACAATTTTATTATAAATGAATATAAAGAAATATTATATATTCATACTTAATAATAATACCTGTATAAATTGTTGGTCTTCAGGCGAAAAGTAGGAGTATTGTTCAGAATTAAGGTGGACTATGATAGTAACTACTGAGAAGGATTGATTTATGGAAGCAATGACAGATGTTTGTTGTTGATCGGGCAAACGCAGGGGGCGTATTAGAGCTTTTTCTGAAGGAACCCAATTGTTCGGAGCCATCATAAAGAAACCATGATTGCAAACTGCTTTCTCAAGAGTAAAATCTTCCGAAACTCGAATCGTAATTCTCACAGTATTCTTCCCCATTATGTAATTTATCCGTGCTCCTTTCAATATGCTAAATGCTTCCTTTCAATATATAGACGACTGCTGCCATGAACTTGATTTATTCTTCTTTTCAATACATATATATAGAGACTATATATGATGATGCCATGAACGTACATGTGATTTATTTTTCTTTCCATACTTATATGTGTGTGTATATATATATAGAGTATATTATTGAAAATATACTGCTTCCATCTTTTATTATTCTTTCCATACTAATATAGGTATATAGGGTATATATGAAATTAATTAGAGGGGATATTTGACAGGAAAGCTATTATATATTGATACTCTAATTTTCTTGTAGAGGACTAATCAATAATAGTAATATTCTATTTGCCGCTTTTCGTATTCATAACAAAATCCCAAATTTACATTGTACTTGTGTGCCATCGTTGACAGCAGTTACTCTCCCACATTTGAGAGACTTTAAAAGTTTAAACCAAAAATAACTAAGAACTAGTAACTAGAAACCACTTCAAAAGTAAACAACATTACAACATCAATTTTCTTGAACCTGCTCCACATCAGCAGCAGCGTCTACCAAATATTCACAAAGCGGTGTTCGCTCGTATTCAAGAATCAATGTGCTTAAATATGTTTATGTCAACACCAACACTCATCTTTTTAATTCCTAATAATTGACATCACTCTTTTCTTGAGCTTCTCAATTATCTGCATCACCAAATTTACATAGATTCGTGTTTCCAGTCAGTAAAATACGTTGAAAAGCACTTGTGTAATATTTTATCAATTCCTAGTATGAAAAAGCATGCATACCAAGCTAGAGGGAGCTGCCCATTTTGAGACTAAAGCAGCAGCACTTTTTATATGGCTGCGACTCTTATGCTCATAACTTAGAAAATATTCTGAATTTTCTGTAGCTTCAGCAACCCATAAACCATTTACTCGATCCCTTGGTCTCTTTACGAGATTAGAAAACCCAACCTGCAATGAAGAGAAAATAAAGATGATTCTTGAATTTATTGATGTAGTACTTACTCTCTTGATAATGATATCATCGGATTTGATTAATATAGAGGACAGTCTGTTCAAGAAAGGATAAGATTTCTAAGAACTTTTGTTTATAATCACTGCTCTTTGAGTTGTCACCAGCTTTGCTGCTTTAAGACAGGCTCAAAATCAACCCTTTCAATGAATTTAAGCATGAAAGTTCATGAACATCCTAGATGGAAATGGCTAGTGTCAACCTAGACTTACCACAGATCCAGTAATACTGTAGTTCATAGGCACGGATGAATCAAACTCGACGTAAGGTAAGGAAAAGTTAATTGCGAGTAATACGTCAGGTGATCCCTCCGAGCAATATTTAGCTGCAGATTGATCTGTCACAAACACCCACTGCTTTTTGTTATGACCTTGTCTATA
Organism: Leonotis leonurus; assembly: GCA_026898415.1. Taxonomy (NCBI): domain Eukaryota; kingdom Viridiplantae; phylum Streptophyta; class Magnoliopsida; order Lamiales; family Lamiaceae; genus Leonotis; species Leonotis leonurus. The sequence goes on from JAPKLX010000080.1 coordinate 1,163,543, forward strand.
AACCTCTCCCACGTAGACAACAAAAGCAGCCATGTCAAACTCACTGTGCAAAACCAAGGCATGAAATATTGGGTAAGCAAAAGCTTCTGGAATTTAAAATATCATAATCACAAGCAGTTCCAAAATACCATGCAAGACCTACCTGGAGAGAGGAACTGCCACCAAAGATGATATTGTAGTTGATGAACGAGGAACGGAAAATGACCTTCAAGGAGACGTAATGAAACATTTAGTAAACCATCATATTCTTCTCAAACATTCAGAAAATCATGTAGTATCTCGAGACACTTACTCAAATTCTTCTGTTATCACGGAGGACAAAGGTAACCAATCACTACTTGATCCTCTTGTTTGTAAGTAAAGGATGCCTGAATCAGAGCTAGATGGTACAAGACCTCCTACAGCATATGCCTGACCTTCACGCAGCTCTAGTGTCTACAATTGACAAAAAAATCCCTAAGATTAAATAAAAAAAGTCCTAGCGCAGAAAGCATTACTATGTCAACATTATTCATGTGGGTTTTTTGATGCATAGACATTGGATAACATCAAGGATTTCCTGATATTTCTTTTCTAAGGTGACCAATATTTTCACCCTCAGAATATAATGCCATGAGCAAGAAGCATGTTGAAAACTCACGTGTTTCTGAGTTGGATTCCATATGGTTATCAAGCCTTTCGATGGACTACACTCTTGTTGACCCTTTTTCATCAAACCGACCACTTTAAGACGCAAAAAAGGGGTGACCTCTCTTTCTCTGAGGCCGGCATCCTCCACAGCTTTCTCAATTGACTTTTGGATTTCTGACTGCCTCATTGCCTTGATGACAGAAAAACTTATAAAACTACTGCATGGTCAAAATGTTGAGTTAAGAGAACACTCTTGATATACCTCCAACTTAGCTTTAAAAGAAGTAAAAGAAGCTAGTTGTTTTGAACTCATCCCAGCCATGAGAAACTCTGGCTCAGCAGATGTCTCGAGTAACTTCATAAGTTTGGCCCCCTCTTCACGTTCATGGTCGTCCCCAACAAAAAAATCTGTTTCCATTTGAAATGCTGACATGATTCCTTCAGCAATGAGATCACGCCTGATTCAAAAAAAATAGCTCAATATTGGATATAAACTCTTTGTCCACTTAACTAAGATGTTAAAACACTAATCCACTCAATTAAAATGGCTCCAGAATTCAGAATTGCAAGGAAACCAAAATAAGAGAACATGATATACTAAAGCAGGAAAAGTTTCTGGAACTATTGAGGGAATGCTAAAATCATAGTTTTCTGATTCTTTTTCTCCAGTTTTCCTCAACTACTGGTCAATCAAAAATAGTTAGTTTGCCTGAGCTTTTTAAATAGAAATCTAGTATAAACCAAAAATGGTATCACCTCTGGTTGTATAACTGCCGAGCTTTAGCTTCCAACCTCTCAGACCTCACAGCAAAACTTCCATTACTTAACCTAGATGATGTGTGATTCCTGTCAGACCCTGTTTGCAAAATATTTTATGATCTGAAGATAAGGCTACCTCTCCCTGTAGAGAACTGGATAGGTCCTTGTAACCCCCACCAAAGTTCTGGGGACCACTCCTCCATTCCCCTTGATGCATCTGAATGCCAATGGATTACTAGCACGCTTGCCTGAAAAACAAAAGATCCCAAACAAAAGCTTAAAATATAGTAGAAAGATGTACGTAGAAAACTAAATGAAGTGGAATCGTATGGAAAGTGCTTACAGAGTCCCAATTTTTCAGCCCAATGACATCTGTATGTGCCATTAATGTGCAACAACAAACTTGCAGTTTGTGATGCCTGAAATGCAATTTAGCACTAGATTAAAAACAGTAAACCAAAGAACAGCGCACACAGAAAATTTTTGGACAAGATACTGACCTGAAAGGGAGAAACCGGTCCAAGCCACCCAGAAAGTGTAGCTCCCCAGATCTTCAAATGACAATACAAACTGTAAGCGTTAGTAAATATTGACCAACTTCTTAAAATGGCATCAACATATTATGAAACCAAGGAAAGATGATCTACCCTGATCTTCTGGCCCAGAAACAACTTCCCTGAAGCAAGTTTCTGAGATAGCTGTTCATCCAACAGAGCTTTCACAGAATACCTAATGATTCTTCAGTTACTCATTTTCTAGAAAAGATTTTTAAAATAGTACAGAAAATGATACACGCACACACGCAAACTTAGATGGGAATATGTACTTACCACCCATCAGTCAATTCTATTCTGGAAGAGATAGCATAGCCACCTTTTGAGGGAACAGACTGGTTTCCAGACTGTCTGTCTTGTTGATCTTCATGGATAGAGGAAATGCACAGTACCATCATTGATGAAGGTGGCACATCACCATCTAAGACTTTCTTTATTAATGATCTTTGTCCATGATTCACTTCTCTTTCATACCTATGAATGACTAGAAGATTATTTTAGATAGGCACAAGGACATAAAAAACAGACTACAAAATCAATGTCCCTTACCTGTACCGTAATTCTTCTAGCACATTGGAGACTGTCAATAGTTTTCCAGCAAATTTTTCATGATAGCTTCTCTCATAAGAGGCAAATTTCCATACGATCCACTTGTAGTGATTCAAAACCCACCTGTATTTGTAGACCAAATAAATAAACAAAATCTGAATGGACATTTATTTAATTACCATTATACACTATATTCGTTATAGCATATATGAAGATGTTGCTCAATATGAGAAACTTAAGGCTGTGCAGTAGTTAGAAGAAAATGCCAACTTTTATAACACGTTGGTAGAACTGCCTACATTTTTGTTGACTCCATATTAGAGCAGTAGTGGCAGGCAAACAACCATGTTTCCATACTCACAAGTCACCTAAAATGCAATTTTCAATATCGCCAAAGGTTTCATATCAAGAGAGAGAGAGAGAGACAATACTCTTTGGTCAAGTATTTGATAGAAGCTCCCGACTGAGACAGCATTGAGTAGAAAGCCTCAGGACCGATGCATTCTGAAGACATTTCATTCTGGAATGTATATCTTTTAGCAGCAACTGGGTCCATACTCTTTACATGTTCTGGCAAGTTGGCCAACTAATTTGATAGAAAGCATAATTAGCTATCGATTACTAAAAGAGAAGAAAAACACTTACAAAGGTATAAGAATTTTTATATATGTGATATACCTTTTCTTGAAGTGGAGGCTGTGAAAAGTAATCTTTAAGATATGATCGTGGGCCCTGAGCAGGGTATCTCATGGAAACCCTTTGTTTGCACGAGGTCTCTTTTGGTGCTAGGCTGGACAAAACTAGTGATAGTACATACTTAGAACAGCAGAAAAGAGATTTTGTGAAGGAAATAAATTTATGCATTTGATACTTTACCATTAATATCTGATGAGTTAGTTTTCTTTAATGGGGTCACAAATGAACACCGGGGCTTCTTGAATGGAGAAACATAACTAGTTCCTCCAAGTCTTCTCTTCTCTCTCAAATATTGCTTATCGATATGATCTGTATTCATAGTATTTGAGATATTCACCAGTACATTGTCGGATGGCCTCTGTGAGGCATCACTTTTTGGAAACACTGCATTATCCATACGTGAGTATGATTTTTTCTTAGGGGGGTTTCTATCTCCATTGAAGCCATTATAAGGCCTTTTACAAGAGTTGACTGCTGCCTCCGCCTCAAACTGTGCGATCAAGTTATTTCCTGTTTGTAGCCTCTCAGACTTCCCAAATGAGTTTTTCTTGTATGCACTCAAATTAGGGGGAGACGTAAAATTTCTCAAGGGATGCTCACCCTTTTCTATCCCTTTGTGCAGTAATGGCGTGGTAAAATCCTCTTTATGGTTTGACAAACAACTGGATTTTCCATCAATGACTGAAAGCAGTGGATCAACTGTGCTTGTTTCATTAAAAAATGAATCAACCTCAATGTTTCCAAGCAAGCTTCTAGCTCGTTGCAATGCATCAGCAGAAACAGATATGGATCTCCCCCCTGCAGTATGAAATTTTACTGGTGGAGATTCAGAAGCAGCATTCATGCAATCCAGAAACTTCATGGATTCACTTACATGAGGACTAAACTTGACTGTAGATGATGCTGAAACCTTGCCAGAACTACTGAAACTATAATTAATTGGCTTCTGAATCTCCAAATGAGATAGATTCACTGAAGAAATTGAGTGTTTCTGTGCCTGTTCTTGATCACAATTTTCATCTAGACCTAATAGTGTTTTCGCCCTAAGTAGGCCTGCTGAAGATATGTTGACTGCTTTCCCCGAGCCTGTCTGAAACAAGGAATTTGATATATTTACAACATCTTCTGATGCACTATGAAAGGGAGACTTTGACACAACAGCTGAATTCACCGACTTCATTTCTGATTTTTGTCTAAAAGAAGCAAGTCCTTTTTTCCTTCCATCCAAGTGGCCTGCATGAAATTTTTATTTGAAAAAGAGAGATGTCATAGGATAGCTCCATATTTGCTTGAGTGCAAGCTCGTATATGTTTCTCAAGTAAGCACCAAAGTGTTGCGCAGTCCAAGAGTTAAAATTCAGCTTATTAATCACGCCATGATCTCAATAATATTAAGTTCGGTCACTAAATAAACAACTGTTTGTCCTAAACACAATAAAACGGATATCGGAACAAAAAAAAACATACCAGCACCAGCGGAGCTGCAATCTAGTCCACCGAGAACAGAACGTGCTCTCGCAATTGACGACTGCTTCACCTCCACAGATCTCCCCAATGCCGTACGAAAGAGCGGTACCTCATCAGCGTTGCTCCTCCAGTTCTCCATTAAGTTCGAAGAACCTACATATTTCCCAGCTATGTCAATTGTTCATTCTCAAAATTAGATCTAAATAAATGGAAAATTTTCAAATTAATAGAAATGCCGACGTGCCTATAAGCAATAGATCGGCCATAGAAGGGAGGCGACGATTGTCTTCAGCCGCGACGTCGGAAAATTCCTCATTCCGAAGCTTTTGGTCGGCCGATTCCCATCGGAATTCATTCCGGTCGTCAGAAAATATCCGCCACGTCGTCATTCTCTAATCTCTGGCAACGCCTAGGGTTCTGCCTTTTGTCAATTTCAATTCTTGGGAAAAGTAAATAATGGTGGAATTAAGAGAGCGGGAAACTTCTCAAACTGGCGCGTCCAGTAAAAATAGTTTGTGCTTGAAACATTTTGGATTTAAGAGAGCGGGAAACTTCTCAAACTTCTCAAAAATAGTTCCAAAATTACCCACTCCTTTACATACTTTTAGGGGTGAGCAAAAACCGAACCGAACCGGAACATCGAACTGAACCGATTAAATTTGGACGGTTTCGGTCGGTTTTATAGGAATTTTGGTTCGGTTTGGTCCAAGAAATCCAAAACCGAAATTAATATTGGTCGGTTTCGATTTTAGAAGAGTTTATATTTGGTCGAACCGAACCGACCGACCAACCGAAATTAATATTAAAGAATTAAATATTATATATTAATAGCCACCCCACCCCACACTTAATTTAAAAACAGGGCAAAAACAAACGAAAATGGGGTAAAAAACTCTTTTTTTTAACTTTCGATTTTAATTGAAACCGACCGAACTGAAACTATTCGATTTCGGTTCGGTTTCTAATATAATATCGGTTCGGTTCGGTTACTATTGTTAAGCTAAAATTTTAACTGTAGTACGTGGCGTTGTTAAGTCCAGACCCACTGTCCGTTAAAGGGAATCAGTATCGGGCACGAGGAATGTTTCCAGCCAATATACTTTCAGTTATTATATTCTAGGTTCTCGCAAATTATTACGAGGTCAATTGCACGTGGCAAGCTAACCCCGGTCGAATCTCAACGGAAAGCTAAACAGGGCTATCAATTAATAATACTAGGTGACAAGAATTGATAAACTTCTAAACACGCTATCAAATTTGGTAAGATTTATCTAATCTAATTCAGCGATTAAACGAGGTAATAAAATCGAGAGATTAAAGCCTAAGGTTTAGACATTCATTGTTCAACAATTAATTCCACATCCAATTATGCATTTGTATAAAATTAAGATTCCCAAAAGCTTGTTTAACATCTAGCTTACGTGTTTGATTATTAAACGGTGATCCTAACTCGCATATACGAATCACACAAGAGGGAATTCTACAATTGCAATAACAAATCACAATTCTCACGTTTCCGATTAGAAAGGGGTTGATTAATTCTAGATCCAACACAAGAGTAATCTCTCAATTAAATCTAGTGTTTAGGGTGAATCAAATGGTGATCAAGGATCCAATTCAATTTAGGCACGAGAATTAATCACAAGCATGTACGGATATGGAATCAATCGAAGAATTAAAACATCTAAACCCTAGATGGAATTTAGCTACTCATGGAGATAAGAGAGAAATCAAGAGATGAATCCATAAAATAGATACTTACTAAATTAAACTCAATCTCCGAATGCAAATCCACACTTCAATCCGCAAGGAAATTGAATCTTTAAACTAAGCAAAAATAAAACTAGGGGTTGCGTCGCTCTAAAAAAATGAAGGGTTTTTTTTTTTAAAACTGAAAAATCCCTATTTTAAGCCACTACGCACGTCATTAATTCGCGCGCAGCGGTGGCTGGGGTCCAGCACTCGCTGCACTCGTGCTTCTGCCCAAAAAATTCACATCGGGCCAGCGCTGGCTGGGGTCCAGCGCGCGCTGGCCCGAGCGTTCTGTCCTCGCTCCTTGCGTCGTGCCAGCGCTGGCTGGGGTCCAGCGCGCGCTTGTACGGGCATTCTGCCCAACTTCACTTCGCCACCCCAGCGGGCGTGGCATGCCCAGCGCCCGCGGGGTGGCCTTGGTTACCTGTGGCTCGCTCGGCTCGTCTCCCGCCGCTCCGGCTCGACCCCGTTTCACCCGAGATGCTCCCTCGGACCATTTGCACTCCTTTTTGCACTCCATTTGGGCACGATTCCACCACCTACATCAAATTCATAACCAAAAACAACCCGACATAAAAACGCACAAAACAAGAAATAAAATAACCGAAAAGACACGACTCGAGACACGAAATATGACTAACACAACGACAAAAATATAACAAACAACCCCCCACACTTAATCCTTTGCTTGTCCTCAAGCAAAAACAAATCATAAACATGCTCGAATCAAATCAACATTAACAGGCGAGCTAACATCCATTCATATCGCTTTACACGAACTTCGACTAACTCGCCTATCAATCACGCTAAACCGTTCAATCAAGACCGAAGTGTTGCCCGTAAGCTCAACCTATTGACAAACACACAATCACGATGTACACACATTCTCACATCTCCCTAACACTTAACACATCAAATCCCCCTAAGATTCTTTATGAAAACGAGCAAGAACGTATAAGGGTATGGTCATTGGGTGTAAACATCGATGGTTCACATCGAGTGGCTCCAACGCGGTTTCCCGTACTCATTATCAAGGATAAGAGGAGTATAACCCACGAACTCGACTCGTTATTTATTTTACGCCCTTCTAGCGTAGTTTATTCGATTTTTATTTTTTTTGGAGAGTTGCTTCTAGTTTTTTTTTTTTGAGAATAACTAGGGGAATAAAACATGCAAGTGACTCGGGAGTAACACTCATAATCCGAATCATGATTGGTGTAAGTCAACGAGCTAAGCTACATGCCCCACTAAACGACTCAACCGAACAATTAAAGCATAATCAATACACGAGTCAATCTAAGTTCTACAACCAAACATTCACATACCGAAGCTCAAAATGCTAATGTCAACTTTTCATCAAGATATGTTCATAATAGGTCATGCAAGAATGCAAATAAAGAATCAAGTAAGGGAAGTAGACACAAACGAGACAAACATGCAAACAAAAGACACGAACACAATCATCAAGAACGAGACGACCCCCCCACACTTTAAAGTCATGCTACGTCCTCGTAGTATGTAAAAAGGGAGGAGAAAAGAAACTTCCCTGATAATTGAAACAACCGGCAACGAGCTAGAAACCGAAAGGCCTCAAAGTCGCGTACCTGCACAGACAAAAACAAAGACACCAAACGCATAATAGGACACAAAAACACAAGAAAAGAAAATAAGGAAAAACACGAAAACGAAAATGCAGAAAAGGAAAGAAACAGCCTAATATGTCGGGTTCTGCGGATCATGATGATCCTGATCAGATGGTGGTGGTTGAGGTTGCAATCCCGTCTGCAAGTGAGGTGAAGAGAGTGTCGAGGGACTGGAATTGAGTCCCAAGGTTCTGCAGCATCGTTTGCTGCTCCGTGAATGCGGTGCCTAGGCTGCGGACTTCGGTCTGCACCGAAGTGAGTAGAGTGTGCTGGGTATCCATCCTGGCGAAAAGATCAGTCTGAAACCTGCTAAAGGCTTCCTCGGAAGGATAGCCATAGCCGGTTCCAGAACCGTACTGTCCGCTCCCAGAGGCACTAGCAAAGCCCCCCTGTTGCCCGACATCATATCCTCCGCGGTAGCCTTCGAAGGCGGCACCCTCATAGGCCTGCTCCTCCATCACAGTGTCATCGCCGGCTCCCGTGCCAACATCTGGGTCAGCCTCAGTAGACGGTCCTGCACCGCCTTCGCACTCCAAAGCCCTTTGGCGGCGGACACACTCCCGCTCCTCGAACGGTACAAACTCGTTCTCGGTTGCTATGAGGCCGCCGTTTTTGAGCAATGAGAATGAGATGGGTGTGCTCGGAGCACGTGTCAGTTGCGGAGGTACCTGCAAATTAAAATGCAAAGCAAGACGAAGAGCAATATAGGCGAAAGAGGGGTGAGCTTTCTTCCTCTTCTGGATCCCATCCAGTTGGCCCCAGATGAAGGATGCAATGCATACCTTCCGGCCATGTTTGGCGGCGTGGAGTAGAAAACACTCCCTCTCACTCACTTTGTTAGCAGATTCTTTGCCAGATACATTATAAGATATGAATTTATGCAACAAACAAAGAGGATTTTCCCTAAGAAAATTACTAGGGGTGCCATTGGGGTTCCAATTATAGAACCCCGTGAGATCATGCCAAGCAGCTACTGGGTTAAACTCCTTAGGAGTTGCAGTAGCTGCCCCTCTCGCAGATGAGAAGCCAAAAACAGTGTGCATAATAGAGCGAGTAACAACAACTTCAGTACCTAATAATCTACAATGCATAGTAGTATTCCCAGGACCCAAACTAAAAGTAGAGATCATCTCATAGCATAATTTAGTACATCCCGTTAGATCACTTTCAGCTAGTTTGAGCAAACTTAAATTTTTAAGATAGAAACGCAGGGGAGTACGCACATGCAAAGTATTAACAAGATCCCAATTAAAATGACGAGCATGCATAAGAGGAAGATCACGTAAACGATAAAAGAGACGACCTTCCGTGGTGGTGTACACCGGAAAGGTGCAACCGACGTAGCCTCGTTGCATGTTGACCCGTGTTTCTTCTTCTTGTTGCTCCTCTTCCTCTTCGGTATCCCTTAGTTGAAGTTCCGACCTCTTTTGCTTTCCTCGACCCATAACAACCGAAATTGGTGGAAAAAGGGAGAATGTGGTAGAAAGAAAAGGGTTTGAGTGGTGGAAGTGAGAAATTGGGAGTAGGAATGGAAAATATGGGGAAAAATGGTGTGGAAGTGAGAAAAGGATTGTTGGTGGAAATTGGGGAATTTTGGTGGAAGAATTTGGAAGATGAATGGAGAAATAGGGAATAGAGATGGTGGGTGGAAGAAATTTGGAGTTTAATTAGAGGATGAGTGGAGAAAAATGGAGGAATTGGGAATGGAGATGGTAGGGTTTAAGTTTGGGGAAGAGAAGGAAGAAGAAGAAGATAATTTGAAGTGGGAATTGGGTGTGTTGCGTACGTGAATTATAGGGCAGAACTGCGCCCCCAGCGCTGGCTGGGTTTCCAGCGCCCGCTGGAACGCGCAATCTGTCGCGCCAGCGCAGGTGGTCCAGCGCCCGCTGGGCGTCAGTCTCTGTCCTCCCTGCCAGCGCTCGCTGGGGTCCAGCGCTCTCTGGACCCAAGCTTCTGTCTCTCCCGCCGAAGTCTTCCAGCGCCCGCTCGAGCCACGCGGGTGCCGGCACCTGCACAACACGCCCAAGCTTAATTTCACTTATTGAAACATAGAACAAAACGAAACGCAACAAATGGAGATAGAACTAATGAAAACAAAACGAAAAGAAAAACGAAAAATTGTTCGCGTGGGTTGCCTCCCATGAAGCGCTCGTTTATTGTCTCGAGCTCGACATTCCTTTTTCATTCTTGAACCATGTCACCGAGAACAAGAGTCTCGATTGGCTTCCTTTGTAGCTCATCTTCTAGATATGGCTTCACCCTCTGTCCATTGACCCGAAACTTCTCCTTCGTGCAAGGATTTAGAAGCTCAACAACTCCGTACGGAAAAACCTCCGTGATTTCAAACGGTCCGCTCCAACGTGACTTAAGCTTGTCCGGAAATAGTCGAAGCCGGGAATTGAACAAAAGGACCTTCATTCCCGCTTCGAGGTTCTTCCTTAAAATGTTTCGGTCGTGGATGATCTTCACTTTCTCCTTGTAAATCTTGGCATTCTCATATGCCTCACTCCTTAGCTCATCAAGCTCCGACATCTCAAGAAGCCGTTCCTCTCCCGCCTTTCGTAGTTCCATATTCGCGGACTTAATCGCCCAAAGAGCTTTGTGCTCGATCTCGACGGGGAGATGGCACGCCTTCCCATACACCAACATATATGGGCTCATACCTAACACCGTTTTAAAGGCGGTTCGGTATGCCCATAACGCATCTCCAAGCTTGAGGGCCCAATCTTTCCTCGAAGGTTTGACCGTCTTCTCCAAAATCCCCTTAATCTGTTTGTTGCTCGTTTCGGCCTGTCTGGACGTCTGAGGGTGGTATGGAGTCGCTACTCTATGCTTGATGCCATTCTTCTTCATAAGCTTCTCGAAAAGCTTATTACAAAAGTGCTTCCCCCGTCGCTAATGATCGCTTTTGGAAATCCGAATCTATTAAGAATGTTTTCCTCAATGAAATCTCCTATCATCTCCGAAAAGATAGAGAGCATGCACCTCTGGAAAGTCCCTGGAGCATTGCAAAGGCCGAAAGGCATCCTCCGGTATGCATAAGTACCAAACGGGCTAGTGAAAGTGGTCTTGATTTGATCTTCCGGAGCAATCGCCACCTGATAATAGCCAGACAAACCGTCAAGAAAACAATAAAACTCATGTCCAGCTAATTTATCTAACATTTGATCTATGAAAGGCAAAGGAAAATGGTCTTTGCGGGTGGCCGCATTCAACTTCCTGTAATCAATGCACATGCGCCATCCGGTGGTGAGTCTCGTGGAAACCATTTCGCCTTTTTCATTAGTCGTCACGGTGATGCCTCCTTTCTTCGGTACAATGTGAACTGGGCTCACCCACTCGCTCTCGGCTACTGGATATATCAATCCTCCAGCATGAAGCTTCAGGATTTCCTTCTTAACAACCTCCATCAGATTGGGGTTGAGTCTTCTCTGGCCGTCACGGAATGGCTTCGCCCCTTCCTCCAGGACGATCCGGTGCATGCACATAGAAGGACTGATCCCTTTAATGTCTGCTAGGCTCCACCCGAATGCGCCTTTATTCCTTTTGAGGACTTCCACTAGCTCTTCTTCTTGTTCCGGATCGAGCTCGGCAAAAATGATTACCGGCTTGGTCTTGCCTTCTTCGAGAAACACGTACTTAAGGTGTTTAGGCAGTTCCTTCAGTTCTACTGGACTACTAAGTGGCTCTTTTTCCTCTTCACACTGGAGAATCTCTAACACCCCCACGCTTGAGTCGAGAAACAGGTCCTCCTCTCGACTGTCTATGATCTCCAACTCATCTTGACTGTCAGCTCGTTCTGGTTCTTCTTCAGCTGCACCTGCACCCTGCATAAAAACCATCTCGGCCAAGGCATCAATAGTATCAATGAAAGAGCAATTGTCAGTTAAGGATTGTACGGGATGTGGTGAAATTTCCCTGACAGACAGGGAAATAGTCTCTCCTAGCACAGTCATTTGTAATTTCCCATTTTTTACATCAATGAGAATGTTAGTAGTAGCCATGAACGGTCGCCCTAACAAAACAGTATGCTCCCTACCAGTTTCATGCACTTCGCCTACATCTAAAACCACAAAATCAACAGGCACAATAAGATCACCTACTCTAACAAGAATATCCTCAATAATTCCTTTAGGGTATCTAATTGACTTATCAGCTAACTGCAAAGACATCCTAGTAGGCTGTAAATTACCCAATCCCAAGCTCAAGAATATAGAGTAAGGTATCAAATTAATTCCAACCCCTAGGTCTAGCATACCAGAAACAGACTTACCATTACCAAGAGAAATTTTAATCACGAAGCTACCTAGATCAGTCTGCTTGGGTGGAAGCTGGTGCTTCAGAACTGCACTGGCTACCTCTGACACAACAATCTGCTCGTTTCCCACGAACTTTCTCTTCTTAGATGCAAACTCTTTGAAGAATTTGACATAAGCTGGGACGTTTCGGATTACATCTAGAAGCGGGAGATTGACATTCACTTTGGAGAGCATTTTGTAGAAGTCAAGGAACTACTGGTCCTGCTTCTCGTTTCTAAGTCGCCCTGGAAAAGGAATAGGGGGCTTATAAGGATTTTCTACCTTATGAAGCTCCCCTTCCTTTCCTTTCTCTTCAGGAGGGGCAGGTGTAGTGCTCTCTTCCTCCGCTTTGTCATCACTTTCATCAAGGGGCATTTCCACCTTGTTGTCGACTACCTTCCCACTACGCAGAACTGTAACGGCTTGAGCATGTTTAGGCTGACTGGGGAGCTTGTCTTTCTTGTTCAACTGAACAAGCTCTCCCAGAGTGCCTGCCAATTGTCCCACTTGAGTCTCGATTCTCTTCATAGAGGCTTCCACTGTCTCGAACCTCTGGTGGCTGGCTTGGATGAACTTATTCAAGTTCTCCTCCACAGATGACTTCGGTGGGCCCTGATGCTGAGTCTGATGCTGCTGTGCCTGCGCAAACTGCTGTTGCGGTGGGGTGAACTGCTGATAACCTTGTCGTGGTGGCATCTGCTGCCCTTGCTGAGGCTGCTGTCTCCAGGAGAAGTTAGGATGATATCTGTAGCCTGGATTATAGGAGTTCGAGTATGGATCGAACTTAGGCTGAGGCTGGAACCCCTGCAGTGCATTCACTTGCTCCTCAAACTCGATAGGTGGCTCAACTGTACTGGGAAAAACGTTAGCTCCATGCCCGAATTCTCCGCAGATGCCGCATGTCTCGTTCCCATGAGGTCTGCGCGGCTGCTCATCAGCTGTTCGGATGGCCTGTACTTGTCTAGTCAGCTCTGCTAGCTGGCGGACCACGTCATTACTAGATGTAGCTCCGTTCACCTTCTTCTTTTGAACGCGAGAACTCCTCTGCTGCGAGTTATCTGCCATGGTCTCAAAAATCTCGGTGAACTCCTCTGCTGTCTTGCCCCCGATGTCACCTCCAGCCGCATTATCAACCATGTACTGAAAGTTCTGATGCAAGCTCTCGTAGAAGAACTGATTAAGCAGTTCTGGTGGAAGATTATGATGCGGACACTGCATCTGTAAGCCTTTAAAGCGCTCCCAGGCCTCGTGGAGCGGCTCTCCATCCATCTGGGTGAAATTCACCAGCTGTGATCTCACCTCTTGAGTCTTCTGATTCGGATACCATTTCGACATGAACTTCTTCGAGACTTCGTTCCAGTTCTGCAAAGAGTTAGGTGGCAGAGACATGAACCAAGTCTTCGCCCTGTCCTTCAGTGTGTACGGAAAACACCGCATCTTCAGTTGATCTTCGTTCAGCCCTCCAAGGGGGAAGATCTGAACTATGGCGTAGAACTCCCTGATGAAGTTCAATGCATCTTCTGCGGGCATTCCATAGAACGACGGAAACTGATTGAAATGGATGCTCTTCAATTCATAATTCCGAGCAGCCTGACCCAATACAATTGGAGATGCAGAAGCCCCTATGACTGGCCTGGCCAACTCTCGCATCTGACGAGCTGCCATCACTGTTCTCGAGCTGGTCTCGCTGAAATCTGTGTCAGATTCGTCCGAGTAATGTGGCTGGTAATCCAACTGCAAGAGATTCCCGTTATTTTCATCCAGGTTTGCTGCTTGCAGAACCCACCGGCGATAAAACGTTATCGAACACAGGTGCTAGTCTCAAATTAAGACTTCGGCGCCCGTGCATAAACAACCTATCACCACAGTAGAGCAGTCAAACGCAACTTGCGGGAAACAGATCCTAAAGGAAACAAAAAAGGAATTAATACGTAAACTGAACTGACACAAGCAAACACGAACACGACGAGACAACACACAGAACAAGAAAAGAAGAAACACACGAATAAGAGTCACATAAATAACAAAATAATAGTACTAAAAACTGACACGCCTATAGCTCTCCCCGGTAACGGCGCCAAAATTTGTTAAGCTAAAATTTTAACTGTAGTACGTGGCGTTGTTAAGTCCAGACCCACTGTCCGTTAAAGGGAATCAGTATCGGGCACGAGGAATGTTTCCAGCCAATATAGTTTCAGTTATTATATTCTAGGTTCTCGCAAATTATTACGAGGTCAATTGCACGTAGCAAGCTAACCCCGGTCGAATCTCAACGGAAAGCTAAACAGGGCTATCAATTAATAATACTAGGTGACAAGAATTGATAAACTTCTAAACACGCTATCAAATTTGGTAAGATTTATCTAATCTAATTCAGCGATTAAACGAGCACTACAAGAAAAAAGGCCAACAACAACACCAAAAAGACAACGGTTTTTAAATAAAACCGTTGTTGTAGGGGAAAAAACCGTTGTGGTAGCTAAAACCGTTGTCTTTGAGCGAAAAAATGCGCTAATAGACAACGGTTTTACATTGATGTTGTCGTAGCTCCGTTGTCATAGACAAAATGCACGCTCATAGACAACGGTTCTACAAACCGTTGTCTTTATCTGTTGTCGTAGTTGAGATAAGACAACATTAGTCTTTGTCGTTGTTGTTAACGTGTTGTCGTAGGCACATACAACAATGGTTTTGAGCAATTAAATTAAAATTTCAAAAATTTCTGCTTAAGACCTCATTTCAACAACATTAGTATATTTTATACACACACACAAACACATTGCAGCTGAGAGTCTTCCCCTTCGTCATCAACAAAAGGTGCGAACCACCACCTCCTGTTTGTACCCTTCTGTTCCTCACCGAATATCGAAGTAGCATGGGTAAGACACTGGACGCTTTGCTGGGGAGAAGATTCAAAACTTCGAAATTCAGAGGCACAACGTTGCTCGCCGTTTCGCGCCTCGCCGTGCTGAAGAATCAGCGCAGCGCGCGCTGCTCCATCGCACGCTCCGACGTCATTCAATTCCTCAACGATGACGCCAGCCACGAAAAAGCTCTTCTCAGAGTATAATATTATCTCTGCTCATTTAGCACTACTGATCAATTCGATTAATTACTGCCACAACTTGGAGCAACTGTGCTTCGCGTTTCTCACTCTGTTTATGGTTTATTCTGAATTAGTGTTAATGTGATTTGCCCAAACTGGATGCGGATTGGGATTTTTGGGGATTACTATTTTGGTTCTTTATAGATCTTGGTGACTGGGGTTTCTAGATCTGGGGGTTTTCGTTTGAATCTGGGTTTTTTTCTCGCGATGGCTACGGCTTTTCCTCTGCCCGTCACAGCTGCCCAGGTCTTATTTCTCTCTCTAAACCATTGCACCTATTGCTTATATGCGTTTTGCTTCTCTCCTTGGGTGTTTTTGGTTCTATTCAATGTTTGTTGCGTGCGGATATGGTAGTTCTATAGCAGCATTTGCAACGTACAACTTAGAAAGCATTTGGTGCAAAACCCTAGTGCGGCGTCTGGATTTCAGTGTCGGTTCCTGTGAATATATGTTTTCCGATGTATGTACACATGTGGCTTTATGTTTGAAATTTCTTGACGAGTATGCTTGCTCCCACCATGTTTGTCACCAGCTCTGGAATTTCATATGGAACTTCATTGTATGTTTTATGTAGGTTGAACGTTGTGGGCAATGGACATGATACCATTGTGTTTATGTATGCCACACCATCTTCATCAGTGTAATTTGTAGATTTTGCTTTGTTATGTATCACACAATTATTACTCTCTTCACGTGGAGATAGCATTTGCCCCTGAGTCACCGTTTCACAAGAATATGTTGGTTTATAGTACAGTGCAGTAGAATAACTCACCTGGTTTAGCAGCCAACTTGCTCAATGCAGATAAAAGATTCTTTCTTGAGTGACAATCAAGTGGTGTAGACATAGAGTAATATGATTACTTGTTATTTGATCTATTTCTCATTTGTATGCAGTTTTGTACATGAGTAAACACAGTATGCCGATATGTAGTTCTTCCATCCAATGTATCTTCTTGTTTCATTAGTATTGCCTTTCCATGTTTGATCTATTAGGATAATAGAAAAACTTTCCTGAAGTTATTGAGGAAAACTTTATTAGATCATATTACATATATGTGCTTTTAATAGATACTGCTGAACTTTTATTCATGGTTACTTTATTCCTTCTAGGTGGGTACATACTTTGTTGGGCATTTGCTGTGAATATCACGTAAGTTTCGGTTCTTCAGCTCCTTCAGAAAACTTTGCTGTGAATACTTTATTAGATCAGGTAAATTTCTTTTCGGTTCTTCAGATCCTTCAAAAAACAAAACAATACAATGTAAGCAAGAACCATAATCTAGTTCATAATTTTGCGAAACGTATTAGTAAGGTTTTCTAAGGTCACTTTTCATGGTGTTTTTTCTTTGGCAAGAACCAGGTTCTTCAGTTTCTTTCATCAATTGCAACAAGAACAATAAACTTCCCCCGAGTTTAGTAATATTACTTCTTTTTGCAGAATGGTAGGATCAGTTCGATGGATTTCCATAAAACATCAACTTATTTGGTAACTGCTAGTGATGATGAATCCATTCGTCTCTACGATGTGGCAAGTGCAACGTATGCTTCCTCTCCTCATCCGAGTGTTCATATTGAATATAGTTATATATGTTGGTTTGATTCCTATTTTTTCAAAGTTGTTGCATTTACATAATTTCTCTATATGGTTTTTTTCTTTGTGGTTGTGTTCAGATTGGACAAGGTACTTATAGTAATGTATATAAAGCTAGAGATGCAATAACAGGGAAGATTGTTGCATTACAGAAGGTTAGATTTGATAACCTGGAACCTGAGAGTGTGAGGTTTATGGCTAGGGAGAGTGTGAGGTTTATTGCGCATTATGTGTTTGCTGAAATGACTGAGCTAACTCTGATTTAGTAGTTTTTTGTTTGCTAAATCCCTGTCATTTTGGCACATAAAGGTTTCTGTTGTGATGGTGATTCATCAAAAAACAAGCTTCTATGAAGGGCATGAGCCAATTCAGTTCTTTGCCATTTTCCAGAGCTTCATCCTCTTTAAGGTTTGGAATATACGATTTCTACAATAAGCCCTTTCTAATTTTCCTCCTTTCTTGTTATGAATTTCACATTTATAATATGGCTCTCAGGGTGGTCTCAGTAAGGGATACAAGGATTACATTTCCAAGAAAGGACTTTCAGATGATACATACACAGAGGATGGAGTTGCATTGTTTCGTATTCAAGGGTTTGGGCCCGAAAATATGCAAGCAATACAAGTAGATCCTGTAAGTCTTTCTTTTTTATCATTTGTGTGTGTGATCTGATGCAAGCATTTACACATTATGCTGCTATCTATGTTTCGTACAGAACTACGTCTTTGCTTTGTAAACTATTCAGGGGGAATATGATAATATAATTTAATTTATCCAGGTGTGCTCATCAATGAACTCCTCCTACTGTTACATACTACACAGTGGGGACTCTGCTTTTATCTGGCTAGGAAGTTCTACAACGGTAGAAGAGCAGGAGCTTGCCGAGAGGTGGATGGATATTTTAAAGGTCTGATACATATTATGAACTTCTTCCCATTAAAAATTTCAATGCCATTCATTATAAGTTGATCGAATACTATGATACTTTTGTAATAATCATCATGTACATTATCAGTAAGAAAATCCCGTCTAACATCTAGCTTCCTTAGCTAAAGGAGTTGAAGCATGCAGAAAATGTGACAAGAGGTTAGATCACTTATTATATGATTGTTACAGAGGGGCAGTCTAGATTTCAAAAAGAAGGTGCAGAATCGGAGCAGTTTTGGGGTTTTATAGGTGGGAAAAATTCTGAGTACCCTAAGAAGAAAATTGCAAGAGTGGCTGAAGGCGACCCTCATCTCTTCTCATGCACTCTATCAAATGGCATGACTTCAATTTTGTTTCTAATTTAATTACTTTTCATTCTTTTATTTTCATGATGAATCCAATAACTGACTTGTTTCTTTTGTGGTTCTTGCATAACTGTGGTTTCACATCCTTCTTCTGCTCTTCAGGAGATCTAAAGGTGTGCTCTTTATACATGAACCATATGACATTAAATCTGAATTCCACTTCTTTTCCATATGACATTAAATCTGAATTCCACTTCATTCTTGACTGCCATTCAGATATTTATGTCTGGATTGGACAAATGGTTGAAACTAAAAATAAGACAAATGCTTTAAATCTTGGGGAGGTATGCTTTAATTCCTCTTTTACCGCTACAACTGGAATACGCTTGGTGATGAATGAAGTTCTTAACATTATTTAACTGGTATTTTATTTTTTTACAGAAATTTCTGGAGCATGACTTTCTTCGTGAAAAGATATCTAAGCAAACTCCAATATATGTTATTACCGAAGGAAATGAACCTGCATTTTTCACACGTTTTTTCACTTGGGATGCAAGAAAATTTGCAGTGAGTACACTCCCTCTCCCTCTCTCTGCAATCTGACCAGTTCGTGGATATATAGGTTTTTGGATACTAATTAACTCATATATTTACAGATGCATGGTAACTCTTTCCAAAGAAAAATGGCTATAGTCAAGCATGGGGGTACTCCAATGTTTTGAAGTAAGTCCTACTTTTCTTGTTTATGAAATATGATCAGTAACAAATTCTTCCTCAAATTGGTTTATTGTTATATGGCAGAAGCCGAAAAGGAGAATACCTATAGCAGCAATCGCTGGGAGGGCTGCAGGTGGTGCACCAGAGAAATCACAACGTTCTAGAAGTTTGTCAGTTAATTTTCCCTCGCTCCATAAGAGGTATATATATTGTCCCATCTCTTTTCACCATTGATGAAGTCACTTTCCTTGTTGATCATCGAAGCTTCCAATTTATGATCTCGTTTCCATGCATGTAAAGCAGGCGTGGCGCCCAATCCTAGAAATGAAACCATACAGGAAGATGTGAAGGAAGACGAAGCTGAAGATGATGAAGGACTCACAACATGGCCTTACGATCGTCTCAAATCAAATTCAACTGATCCGGCTCCGGACATTGATGTCACTAAGCGAGAGGTATGTATTTACATGTCTACTCATCATT
The DNA here is from genome assembly GCA_026898415.1 of Leonotis leonurus. Classification (NCBI taxonomy): domain Eukaryota; kingdom Viridiplantae; phylum Streptophyta; class Magnoliopsida; order Lamiales; family Lamiaceae; genus Leonotis; species Leonotis leonurus. The sequence continues at coordinate 1,183,019 of JAPKLX010000080.1, forward strand.
TATTTTTTCTTATACAGTTCATAGAGATTGATATATGCTTGTTTGAAATCTGTACATTATTTTGTGTGCATGCTTACTTGTCCTCAGAAGATTTCAAGGCCAAATTTGGAATGAGCAAGAGTGCTTTTTACAAGCTGCCTAAATGGAAACAGAATAAGATAAAGACGAGTTTAGAACTATTCTAAATCCTCCAACGAGGTTGCTGGCCGTCGTCGAATCGCTTCATTCCAGAAACAGTTCTCATCTCCAACTGTTACGGTGTTGGGAGATAAGAGGACTTTGATATCATCTTCAGGTTTAGATGGTTAGAAACCTCTTGATTTTATTTTTTATTTTTTGATATGGTAAAGGTAGTTTTGTTGATATATAATTGTTTATGCCACATATATATTTTGAGTCTGAGAGCAAGCAATTTGTTTAGGCCTGAACAGTAGGAAGTTGCAAAGCACAGGATGAAGTATTATATTTGAGCTTGAAGTATTTTAGGTTTATTTATGTTTGGGACCATGTACTTATGTTTAGGATTAAACTTGAATATTGCAATATCCTTTTATGTTAAATTATTTATATTAGTAATTTAATTTTAAATATTTACGTATTTGATGTTTTCATTTCAATTTAATATTTATTTTATTAGTTTTAGCAATAGGTTCAAAAATATAATGTTGTCTTTTAACTCAACGACAACGGTTTTATAAACTGTTGTTATGGGCGAAATTTTTTACAACAAGGGTCCTAAGAAGCGTTGTCTATAGGTGAATTTTTTACAAGACCTACGACAACGGTTTTAAGAACCGTTGTCTATGAGCGAATTTTTTTTAAATACAACAACGGTTCCAGAAACCCTTGTCTTAGCCGTTGTTGTAAATATTTACAACGGTTATATTACCGTTGTCTATGAGCGAGAATATACGACAACACCACTTTCAACAAGGGTCTAGAACAAGCTACGACAAGGGTTAAAAACCCTTGTCTATTAGCGTTTTTGTAGTAGTGGAGGTAATAAAATCGAGAGATTAAAGCCTAAGGTTTAGACATTCATTGTTCAACAATTAATTCCACATCCAATTATGCATTTGTATAAAATTAAGATTCCCAAAAGCTTGTTTAACATCTAGCTTACGTGTTTGATTATTAAACGGTGATCCTAACTCGCATATACGAATCACACAAGAGGGAATTCTACAATTGCAATAACAAATCCCAATTCTCACGTTTCCGATTAGAAAGGGGTTGATTAATTCTAGATCCAACACAAGAGTAATCTCTCAATTAAATCTAGTGTTTAGGGCGAATCAAATGGTGATCAAGGATCCAATTCAATTTAGGCACGAGAATTAATCACAAGCATGTACGGATATGGAATCAATCGAAGAATTAAAACATCTAAACCCTAGATGGAATTTAGCTACTCATGGAGATAAGAGAGAAATCAAGAGATGAATCCATAAAATAGATACTTACTAAATTAAACTCAATCTCCGAATGCAAATCCACACTTCAATCCGCAAGGAAATTGAATCTTTAAACTAAGCAAAAATAAAACTAGGGGTTGCGTCGCTCTAAAAAAATGAAGGGTTTTTTTTTTAAAAAAAACTGAAAAATCCTTATTTTAAGCCACTACGCACGTCATTAATTCGCGCGCAGCGGTGGATGGGGTCCAGCGCTCGCTGCACTCGTGCTTCTGCCCAAAAAATTCACGCTGGGCCAGCGCGCGCTGGTACGGGCATTCTGCCCAACTTCACTTCGCCACCCCAGCGGGCGTGGCATGCCCAGCGCCCGCGGGGTGGCCTTGGTTACTCGTGGCTCGCTCGGCTTGTCTCCCGCCGCTCCGGCTCGACCCCGTTTCACCCGAGATGCTCCCTCGGACCATTTGCACTCCTTTTTGCACTCCATTTGGGCACAATTCCACCACCTACATCAAATTCATAACAAAAAACAACCCAACATAAAAACGCACAAAACAAGAAATAAAATAACCGAAAAGACACGACTCGAGACACGAAATACGACTAACACAACGACAAAAATATAACAAACAACTATTTTTAGGAAATTTTGGTTAATCGGTTATTTCGGTTCGGTTCGGTTTTCGACCGAACCGAACCGATGCTCACCCCTACATACTTCCATTTCAAATTCAAGAATAATTTTAAACTAATTGTCTAAAATTAAAAAATTCACAGCTTTGTATTCTCAAATCCAAATTTTCAAAACACAGATTATGTTTAATGATTATGTTTTAATTCACTCTATTGTATATATTTTTTAATTTAATGATAATGTATTTGTGATCTATATCAAAATTTTAGTTATTTTGTTGTGTTACGTAGGTTTTATCTTAGTGGAAATGATATAATTATCGAAATTGCTGTAATGCATCCAATATATATATATATGAGATGGTTCATATGGAACCAATATTAATGAAAATCTATATAATATATTAAGAGTATGTTTGGTATACAAGATACGATGCTAATCTTAGGATAATTACATTACGGGGAATACATTTTCAAACCTTCTCCTAAATTCAAGGCTTATGTGGCGTCACCACATGCCTTCATTCTATTTATCTTGATTCTTAGAATTTTTAGGATTAATTCAAATTACTATTTTTTGCATGAAAGATTTACATCTATCTATATAATATAATAGTATTACATTTTAAAGATCTCCTCTTATTTTAAGACTTACTTGACATCATCACAATAAAACATTCCTATTTATCTTAATTCTCAAATTTTTTATTATTAATTATAATATTTACTATTAATATGTATCTCGCATTAATTTTATATAAGTTTTTAATTGAACGTATATAAAAAATAAGAATCTATTTATTCCACAACATAATTTAATTTTTCCTATTAATTAGTTGATCAAATAACAATTATAATTTTATTATAAAAATTAATTTATTATAACTATAATTGTTTAATATTAAATTTTAAATACATAACTTTGATTTTTATTTAAGATTTTAATTTAGTAAAATTATTAAATTTAGATATAAATCATTTATTAATTTAAAATTTATCTTAACTGTTAATTTTATTTTATTAATTCTAATATTTATTAAAATTTTGACTATTAGTATTAAATTGACTAATACTTAAAAAAACTAACATATATTTTTATTGAAATTTTTATTATACTGATAACTAGTTTGTGTATCCGTGCGATGCACGACGAAAGTTAAGAGTAATAGAAATAATTTTAATTATATTATAATTTAAATCATATTATTATAAAATAGTAATATATACAAAGACTTACAACGTAGTTGTTAAACTAATAAAATATTCCACATGTAACCATCTATAAAAATTCAAGTTAAAAAATAGTAGTACATAACATTTTTTCTTATTTTTAATGGAGCATGATTGTTACAACTAAATATAAACAATTTATTATGCATCACTTGTAAACATGTAAAAAATAATATAAATAATTTATTAGGTTTCATGTCTACTAATGATATATGATATAACATCAAGTTAATCGATTAATCCAAAATAGATGGTTAATATATTTTCTCATTTTTCATATATAATTTTTATATGAATAAAAACATATGAGTTACATTACCATATTTTTTATTTTTAAGATATAATAGATAAAATTGATTACATATTTTATTTCTAAATTCCTTATTTTCTATTCACAATTCATCATTTAATATAAATTTTTAGTAATTTTACCATTTTTGCGATTCAAATGAGTGCTGAATTTAAAAATATCTATATACAAAGGAGAGTTAGATGACGTATAAACTATTTTATAGTCAAAACAAACAATTCAAATTCATGGAATTAAAAGATTAAGATTAACGATAATTTCACAATCTGACAATCAAACATTTTTTTCTTAAAACAATTCATATATCTTTTGAAAAAAATAAATAAAGAAAATTAAATTACAAAAAAAATACTATCATTTATACAAATTTGAAGACTAAATAGTTAGTGAAAGTAACCAATAATTTTGGTTAAAAAAAATATTACTCAATTTATCTTGCTAAAAGTCATAATGTTTTATTATTGGACAATCTCATTAAAAATGATTACTTTATAAAAGAGAAAAAACGTCTTTAAAATATTAAGTCTTACTTTTTAATGTTAGTGTCCAGTTTATAGTGTCTTAGGTGATAAAAATAATATAAATATTATTTGGAATAATATAAAAAATAATATAAATATTATTTGAAATAATATATTACTTTAAAAAACTATATAGGACTACTAATGAAAACATTAAACTATACAAAAAAGTATAATAAATCATTCTTAAGACTTTTTACACTATTTACAAAAACATATTAATTTAATTTACTTCATAAAATCTTCAAATAAAATAATTATAATAAAAGTAACCACTAATAATATAACAACAATTGTAATAATCATGCAGAATATAAATTGTGTATAAACATCAATACATTAATTATATATATATATATATATATGTTTTGTCTTATTTTACGAGAAATGAAAAAATATCAACTATCTATTAAAAATTAATTTTTATGCCTCTAAAATAAAGTACTTATATTAAATAAATTAATTTTAATCATTAATTTTAGACTGTTTGAATGTACATAATTTTTTTCCTCTCATATCAATTTATCTCCATATATAGATTATACAAATGAATAAGAAAATATCTTAACTGTATATTTTAATAAATTAATGATTATGAAAATAAATAAATAATTAAGACTGAATCATAATAAACACGCAGATATTAAATTAACATTTAAAATTTACTCTGTATATATAAATATATATATATATATGGTTTTACATAACATGAATTATTAATAGCCTTTTATATTTAATATGTTCATTTAAAATAAGTTTTAAATAATTTGGTCAAATATTATTATAATTTTGTAATGTTGTTTATATTATAACTTTCTTTTTCAATTTTAAGATGTATATTGAATATATTTCTACATACAAAATAGATTAAATTTTAGAATTAATATAATTATAAGAAAATTTAGGTAGTTACTTTTATAACTTTCATTTACCAAATAATTTGAAAGGTTTAATCATTATTTATTAGTAACTAAAATCATTTAATCTATATTTATATAATAAGTCATTATAAATATAATTACATAATTATCATTGAAATTGATGTTCAATTGAAAACATTGTTTTAATATATATATTAGATTATCAAATAAATAGTTTACTAATTGAAACTTCCTATTAATATTGAATTATAATTTAATTTGAGCAATTAATTGTCAACTATATGTAGTAGAATTTTGCATGTATACAGTAAATAAAATTTATAATAATTATTTTCATACCTTTTATTTCATAGCTTATTAGTTTAATGTCTATTCAATTTAAATATTACTATACTAACAAGTTAGTTTATCCTATATTGAAAACTTGGTATAATTTAAGTCAATAAATATGTGTATAATTTATCTTACATAGAGCTTGATATATCGAGTCAATTGAATTAAGTTAATATTTCTAAATATTTTATATTTTTATAATATGTATGATCGTTGTTTTTTTCCTATTAGTTTTAGTCAATTTGATCTTATTTTAGGGTTCTTTAAGTTTTGTAAGAATTTGAGGTAAGATTGGTCGAATTTATCAATCTTTTATAAATTATAATTTGATTTAACCGATTGGTTGTCAAAAACAAATATAGTAGACTTTTGCATATTAAATTTAAATGTACGAGATGTTATATATAATATTAGATAATAATTTATATAAACATATAGTTAATATAAAGTGGGTGGACGAGTATTTAATGGACATTTTTGTGAATATTTTACGGATATAATTTTTAAATAACACGAATTTGCAAATATGTTAATAAATCACAACATAACATGATTTTTTATCAACACAATTTACAATAAATAGATTATTGTGAATAACATTTATTTCTAATAATTTATCGATTTATACCAACTTGAAATAGGAGAAATATGTCAATATAGTCATTTTAATAAAACAAATTCAATTTTAACATATTATAGTAAAATAATAGTCATTCTTATTTAGGTTAGATTTATTGTTTTTTATATTTATAGTTATTATTAGAGTTAACTATGATAAAATGAATATTATAGAACTTAAGCCTTTGAATAAATTATATCATTTTGAATAACGAAAATTTTTGTGGTTCATCAAATTTGTCTCTAATTCACACTTATTAAAGTTAGATAGTCGCGGATAAATTGTCATCTCTACCCTCGCGGGTATGAATATGGATAGTCACTACCCATGTGTGTCATATCCGATTGTCATTTCTACTTTTAACACACCAACTAGGGATGACAATTGGGAATGGCAGGTACGGATAGTAGCTATCCATACACATATACACAAACTAAATGAATATTAAATTATACCTATGAAGGTACTCATGAATATTAAAATCACTCCAACCCATCACACGCAGATATCCACTATCCGTCGGGTACCCGCGAACCCGCCACCCATCGAGTACTCGCAACCCACTATTTCAACTAAAATTGTTTCGAGTCACTTGAAATCTAACGAGGTCGTCTAGCAATGATAAGTCAACCCAAGTCGTATTTTCAAGAAAGACTTAGCATCACAATTTAATTCTTTGTTCAACAATAAAGCAAATAAAAGATTGTTTAGAAGTTTTAAAGCTAGGTGGAAAATATAAATTACGAAAGAAGGTAAATTTAAACTAATAAAAATAAACGAAGAAACGAATTACGAATTGAAGAAACGAGTTGCGAATGAAAATGGGACAATTGATTCCAATTTAAATCATAACTAGATTGAAATCGCTACAAAATAATTATGAAAGTAAAAGTAACTTGGAATTTGAAATCGCGAAGAACGTAGAATAGATAAACGAAGTAGAAATACGAAAGCATAAACAAATAAATGAACTCAATAATAAATTCAAACCCGGAACTGAAAGCAAAAATGTAGTTCATAAACTTGAATAGAAGAATTTGAATCCACAACGATGAACGAAATAAAGAACAACGAACTTCAATGTTGTAATCGGCTATCCATCATAATCAAATACTAAACTAAACACGAACTTAATGAAAATAACTAACTAAGAATCATAAATCTCAACTCTAGAACGATGAGGCGAGAGGTACTCGCAATATAAGTGTCTAGAATTGGAAAAAGTAAGTCCTAGAATGAGAAAATGCGTCCCCTTTTTATAGAGTTTGAGAGAGTCAGCAGTCGCCTAAGGGTCAAAGACCGCTGACTTGGCCGGTACCGGGTTCCACGCACGGCCATTGCACCAACTCCCCGAGTCAACCGTTGCGGTCAGCGGCCGCTGAGGAGCCAATGGTCGTTGACTGTGGTTGTTCGACTAGAAACGTATACTAAGAAATTGTAATACGTAAAGAGTCAACCCGAATGTCGAATCTCGTGGAAGACTATGCAGGGCAATGATTTAAGCACTATAATCAAATAAACAAATCTAAAACACTCTAAATCAGTTTATGTAAGAATTATAACTAAATTAATGAAAATGTAAACGAGATAACAAGATAGTGAAGGTCTAGGGTGACAATTATTTTAAATCTAGGTTCAATGCTTCTTTGATCAAATCACGCTTCTAATTAGATTTTCCTAAGTTGATTAGCTAATCACTTACATGTTTTTAAAGCTAACCTGTGCCTATCACTTACATATATAGATCACACTTAAGATGAATACCAATTTAAAACATAATTACCTATTTTACGAATCCGATTAATAGGTTTGGTTGTTTGATTACAATTGAGACATAAAACAATTCATTACAATCCATTTCATATCTAAGAATTCATATGATGATCAAGCATACAAAACTCATATAGCACCAATCAAACAACCATTCAAGATCAAATCAAAGCATTAAATCATAGAACAAGATAATCTAACCCTAGAGATATATTTAGCCAACCATAGATGAAAATGAAATCATAGAAATCTCCATTAAGATTAACTTACTATGAATCCACAAAGCAAAGTAAGAAAATCCTTCAATCTCTTGAAATATCCAATCTTATATACTAAAAAGCAAGTAAAGATACTATTCTAAGTGTTCTTCTCTTAATCTCAACGTGG
>JAPKLX010000080.1:1191211-1222964 GCA_026898415.1 Leonotis leonurus
CCCCCCCCCCCCCCCCCAAAATGACGCCAAAAACGAGTTTAAACTAATGCTAGAACTTCCAGCCAGCGGTCGCTGGCTTTGTGCTTCTGCCGTGATTTGCATGCAGGGCCAGCGGCCACTGATCCCAGCGGTCGCTGGGTCCTGCTTTCTGAAGTTCTTCTGCGAGGGCACCCCAACGGGCGCTGGGGTGCCAGCGAGCGTTGGTCCAGCTTAAAGCTCGTCGTCTTAACTTTTCTCCTCGTGCTTTTCTCGATCCTTTCTGCTCCACTTGGTTTTGTCAACGGGATGAATAAAACACGATTCTAGCTCCATCATCGTCTCCTTTCCACCTCCTACATCCAAATCACAAAACAAACGAACCGGCATAAAACGAACAATAAAACGACACGAAACAAAAGACAAACATATATAACACGACAAAACGACAAACTAAAATATAACAAAAATTTACTAAACAGTGGTCTTCGCTCCCTCACGCGCTGGCTCGGTCTGGACCACCGAGAGGCCCAGTCAGTGGCCCCCTAAGCTCCGCAAGTGCTGAATTGGACTCTCGGCCCTCGTCTTCATTCTCACGTCATTTCTCAATCTTTTTTCTTCTCGTTTCCACCTTTAGCACTTGTTTTAACTCGTGATCCTGAAACATGAAATGAAACGTAAATCGAGCCTGAAATATTATGCAAAATGAGAAAACTACAAGAATAAGGATGATGGATATACGAGTTTAGACAACCAAAAAGAGGCTAAACACCCACCACCCGTTGGATACCCATCAACCCACCACTCATGGGTATCTATCACCTACAAAATACATAATTTCAATATTTAAGATATACTTAGATATAATTTTTGGTGAAAATCATATATGATTTTATATAAAAAATAGATAAATACGGTTAATATTATGTGGATATGCGGATTTTTTTATGAATATTTTATGGGTATTTCGCGGGTATGCATAGTTAATACACATACCCACAAACCTACCTGTGGATATTGAGTATCTCTCAAACTCACCCGTATTAAGGTCGGGTACCCGCGGGTATCTGGTACTCACGAATAATTGTCATCCCTACCCCCAACATGATAATTTGTAATACACATAACATCAATTATTTGAATTGATTATATAAGTATTATATTCGAATAAAAAATCATTATTTGATTTGATCATATAATTAATTTTTTAAATCTTATTTTTAAATTACGACATAAAATGATTATATACCAATAAATTTTACACGGGATGAGTCTTCATGTAACACTTATATCTTGCAACAATATAATTTTTAACTAACACGAATTTGCAATTATGTTCATACGGTAATGTGATTTTTTATCAATATATTCTACATAAGATAAATTATTATAAATATGTTTACTATAATAAGTTGTCAACTTATACCACTTTTAAATAGGAAAATAGGTTAAAATAAATATTTTAATATAACAAATTCAAATTTTAACCACTTAAAATGTTATAGAAAAATATAGTCATTATGTATTTATATTTCCTCAATTAACTCTTACTAACTGTAATGGGCAAAAATCGTACTCTACTAATAGCCCAAATGTAAATCGATAGGTAAGCCCAGTTGAACAGACCTTATTGGTAAACCGCCCAATTGGCTTACTATAACCAAAAAGCCTATAAACCTAGTTAGGCAATATGAGCCCACAAACGGCCCAACTGACCCAAAATATCAGTCAAAACCCTATCAGCACGGTCAACAACGGCTACGGCTGCCCATAATGATAGTCGGTTGGACCAGACCGAGAATATCGCAACTAACTACATTAGGGATGAACAGAAAGATAAGCGTGATCGGCTATTTCAACAAACCCTAAGGGAAAGAAGGGTCGCCCTATATAAAGCTGACCTTACCTACTCAATCGACACTCTGATTCACGTACTCATACTTTCAGTTACTCCACTCATGATCCTACCGCGCTCATCTTTTTCGGTCATCCCCTGATCCATCTGGCGCTTACCGATCCTGATCGAACCAGCCGGCACGATCGGCCGATCAACATCTATACTCTCTTTACCTGTCTTTTTAGCATATATTATTGCTTTATATTTCGTCCTATTATCGCTTTATTATCAATCGTACTGACTTGACCGTCGGAGGTTCTTTGGCTGTCATCCCACCGGTGCTCTCCTCGAACTCTTACGGTTGCTTTCTGATTGAGTAAGTTGTTGTGGCCCCGCATACTTCAATTGTAGGAATCACCCACTACAATTTGGCGCCCACCGTGGGGACTAGCAATCAAACGACTTAGCGAGCAATGCTACCAGAGTTCAATCGGAGCATCATGTCAAGGCAAGTTGACGGATTCGACACTACTGTCCAACCCAACCTGGCCGAGCAGATCGTCGTTCTCACTGAACAGATGAACCAAGAGCATGAGAACAGACATAAGCTAGAGCAAGAGAACACTGAATTACTTGTTCGTCTAGAGGCGACAACCCATAATCCGAGAGAATCAACTTTGAGGTTTCGAATTCCGGTTGCTCCAATGCATTCACTTGAAGAATACACCTTGACTCATACGGACGATGATCTAGAGCCGCACATTACGGATCCACCATACGCGGTAAAGAATTCTGATATCATCTCTACTCATCTTAATATTGGGCGTGTTATCATATTTGCAGGTAGAAACAACATCTCAACCTCGGGGATAACACCAACACCCAAAACGGTCAACACGGATGCATTGGTACAACCGTCCCAAACAACTCCGCCTGGTATGACTGATAAGTCCACCACATCCGGAATTGTGCACACCACGCCTGGGGCTACCACTAGTGTTGCAACCGTCGAAGGTATGATCGGAGCTGGACCGACAAATCATCCGCCAAGAGGAAGTTCCCAACCGACGGGACCCATTCTGTCATCGGGAGCAAACTATCAGGCGACTTTGCCATCCCAGCCAGGTGGAGGCCAGGCCTACCCCCTTGCAACTAAACTGCCGCAACTAGTCGTCGATGGCTCATATGCAAACCTTGAAGTGGAGTTGGCTAGGAAGATCACGGAGATGGAAACAACAATACAACGAATCCCAGGAGTCCCCGCACCCATCAAGAAGAGTGCCACGAGTTGCTACACTGACTCTCCATTCATGGACGATATCGCCCTAGTAGAGATGCCGAACAGATTCAGCTTCCCTAACATGAAGACATTTGATGGAACGACTGATCTGGATGATCATATTACTAAATATCGGTAAAGAATGTTCACTGTAGCTATCCCTCGCGAGTTGAGGGAGGCGTGCATGTGTAAGGGGTTCGATTCTAGTCTTGTAGGACCGGCCCTCCAGTGGTATACCAATCTCCCCAATAATTCCATATCTTCTTTTGCTCAACTGACTGATACGTTTGTGCAGCAATATGCTAGTAGCAGGAAGCTAGAGAAAATCTCAGAAGACTTATACGTCATAGTTCAACGAATGGGAGAGCCACTTCGAGATTACGTAGGGCGATTCAACAAAGAAAAAGTGTCAATCACCAACTCCAACCCTCAGACTGCAGTCACAGCGTTCCGCAAAGGCCTCCAACCTGACTCCAACCTGTATAAGGAGCTAACCAAGTACCCGTGTAAGATGATGGAAGGTGTTCTTGCTAAAACATGGGCACAAATTAAATGAGATGAAGACCAGTACAACCATCACAGATCATCACCTCAAAAGAGCTCGAGAAGATAATCAAGGTCGGACCAGAGGGCGACAGATAGGCATCCGAAACCGTACCCTACTTATCGCAGGCAGGACGATAGAAGAAAGAATTATAATCAAACGTTTGACAATCAACCTCGAAAGAGGACAGATGTGCCGGAATACAACCTATCCATCTCATCCGTCGAAGCAGTTGCAACCCTCAAGGGTCTCGGCGACAAAGTTAAATGGCCAGAGAAGATGAGGCCGCCAGCTGATCAAAGGAACAGGGTCAAGTGGTGCGAGTTTCACGCTGATCATGGACATTGGACCGAAGACTGCATTACCTTGAAACTTGAAGTATCCTAATTATTGAAGCAGGGACACCTTACCGACCTCCTCACGGAAAAAGGCAAGAGAACGCTCCAATAGGGACGAGATCGACGAGGCAGAGAGAGAGAAGCTACCCCACCCGCACAACCTGTCCATGAGCAAACTGTCAACGTTATCACGGGTGGATCGAAAGTTAGTGGAGTTACGCATTCGGCTGCAAGAAGACATACAAGGCAGACCATGTGGAACGGAGCAGGATCGAGCGAGATGAATATGAATCCGTCCATTCATCCCAACCAAGCTAATGGTTTCACCTCAACAAATTCAACCAGGCTCCTTAACCCTCATCATGATGCACTTGTCATTTCTCTTTATATAGCGAATTGCCTAACCAAATGTGTACTAATTGACAACGGCAATTCTGCCAATGTCCTCTTTCTTCATGCTTTCAGGAAAATGGGAATAGACGAGTCAAAGATCGTCAAGAAGACTACCGTTCTGATTTGGTTCACTAGCGAACACAAGAACATGGTAGGGGAGATTAAACTACCCGTATATGCAGAAGGAGTAAAATCATACACTCGATTTCTAGTAGTAGACTCTCCCTCGGCATACAACGTCATATTGGGCCGGCCGTGGATACACGAGATGAAAGTCGTCTCATCCACCTACCATCAGGTTATCAAGTTCCCAACCAAGTGGGGGTGGGGGGGTGTGAAGGAGATATTTGGAGAGCATAAAGATGCAAGAGCATGCTACCAGACTTCAATGAAGGCAAAACCAGCCGTCTTATAGCAATTACAACAAGGGGAACCTACCAACCTTCAACCGAACCAACCAATCCAACAAGACAAACTTGGCACGGTAGAATTAGATGAAGTACATATTCATCAAGACTTTCCGGATCGTAAAGTCCAGATTGGAGCGTAATTGAAACCCGAAATCAGAGAATGACTAATCTAATTTCTATATGACCATTATGATTGTTTTGCTTGGTCTCATGCAGACATGACATGAATCGATCCAAATGTTATTGTACACAGGTTGCAGGTTGACCCAGATTACCCTCCAAGAAGCAAAAAAGAAGAAAGTTCGTTCTGGAGCGAAACAAGATAATCAATGAAGAGGTCCAAAAGCTTCTCGACAACGGATTAGTAAGAGAGGTCCAGTACCCCGAATGGATGGCCAACGTAGTGGTCGTGAGGAAGAAAAATGGCATGGAGGGTGTGCATAGACTTTATCGACCTCAACAAGGCGTGCCCAAAAGACTCATTCCTCCTGCCCGACATAGACATGATGGTCGATGCCACCGCCAATCACGAGCTCTTGAGTTTCAGGGATGTGTACTCGGGGTATAACCAAATACTTATGCATCCAGATGATCAAGAAAAAATGGCCTCCATGACCAACATGGGCATATTCTTCCATAAGGCTATGCCGTTCGGACTAAAGAATGCAGGAGCCACCTACCAATGCTTAGTTAATCAGATGTTCGCCGATCTGATTGGGCAGACAATGGAGGTTTACATTGATGATATACTCGTTAAGTCTCTACGAACCGAGGATCATATCGAGCACCTCAGACAAGCATTTTAGGTACTAAGAGAATATAATACGAAACTTAACCCGACTAAGTGTTCTTTTGGCGTGACTACAGGGAAGTTCCTAGGTTACTTGGTGACATGTAGGGGGATTGAAACTAACCCTGCTCAAATCTAGTCGATCCAACGAGTATCCTCCCCGACATGTGTAAAAGAAGTGCAGAAGCTGATCGGTCGAATTGCCGCATTGAGTCGATTCATCTCCAAGTCATCTGAATAATGTCAACCTTTCTTCAACACATTAAGGAAGTCAAAGACATTCGAATGACGACCGAATGTGAGGAAGCTCTGCAACAACTTAAACTGTACCAAACTAGCCCATCGCTATTGGCAAAGCCGAAGGATAATGAGACCTTGTTCGTCTACCTAGCTATCTCGTAGAAAACCATTAGCGCCGTTCTAGTAAGAGAGGATGAAGGTAAACAACATCCAATTTACTATGTAATCAAATCTCTTTTGGATGCAGAAATCAGGTATAGCCAGCTTGAGAAGCTCGCATTAGAACTCGTCCAGGCCGCAAGGAAGTTGCGACCGTATTTTCAATGTCATGCAATAGTAGTGCTTACTAAATTTCCCCTCAAGAACATATTGCACAAACTGGAGCTATCAGGTAGGTTGGCCAAGTGGGCAGTAGAGCTCAACGAATACGACATAACCTTCTGACCTCACACTTCACTAAAGTCTTAGGTACTTGCAGATTTCATTATTGATTTTACGCCTAACTTGAAAGTGCAGGCAGAACAAGAACTTCTTTGCCTCTCGGAAGGGCAATCCGCTAGAATTTGGAAGCTCCACGTCGGAGGATCGAGCAACGTGCGAGGGAGTGGTCTTGGTATAATCCTTACTTTCTCCCAAGGAGACCAAAGAGTTGCAAGCTTCATTCGAGGAGTTCACCTTGAATCAAATCTCACGAGCAGAGAATAGTCAAGCCGGCGCATTGGCTAACTTGGGCTCCTCAATCGAGTCAACACAACTAGAAGCATTCCAATCATCCATTTACAGTGGCCAACCACTTGGAAAGAAGATGAAGAATACATAGCAAACATATCAAACGAAAGGAACTGGATGACATTGATAATCGAATACCTGGAATGAGATATCCTCCCAGAAGATAGAAACGAAGCTCGACGTATCAAAATCCAATCCGCCCAGTTCTCAATCATCCAAGGTAAGTTGTTTAAACGTTCTTATTTTGGCCCGTACTTGAGGTGTGTTAACCTTGCAGAGGCAAAGTACATTCTAGCGGAGCTACATGAACGTGAGTGCAGAAACCATTCGGGGGGCAGGAGCCTAGCCCAAATGGCACTAGTAAACGGGTATTATTGGCCAACCATGAGAACCGACTCAACCAACCATGTTAGAAGATGCGACATATGTTAACGGTTCGCCCATGTGTCACATCTCCCACTCAAACCTATGGTAGCAATCACATCATCCTGGCCATTCATGAAGTGGGGCATGGACATAGTAGGGAAGCTACCGACGACTCACGGACAAAGAGTTTACATGCTGGCCGTGACAGACTACTTCAACAAATGGATCGAGGCGGAAGCATTCCACCAAGTCAGAGATAAGGAGATAAAAAACTTTATATGGAAGAATGTGATATGCAGATTCGGAGTGCCGAAGGAGATCGTCACGGATAACGGCTCGCAGTTCATAAGTGCCGATTTTCAAAACTTTTACAAAAATTGGAACATCAAGCTGAGCTTCTCCACACCGAGATACCCCCAATCGAACAGACAAGCAGGATCATCCAACAAGACCATCATGAACACTTTGAAGAAAAGGCTCGAAAGCTAAAGGAATATGGGCAGACGAGTTGCCTGGTGTGTTGTGGTCGTACCGAACCACACCGAGAACTTCCACCGAAGAAACATATTTTTCTATGGCTTACGGGATGGAAGTAGTCATCCTTACCGAAAGTGAAGTGCCCACGGCGCGGTATGAACTAGCATCGGATGATCAAAATGCCTAAGGCATGTGTTACGAACTGGACACCCTAAATGAGAAAAGGGAAAATGCGGGTATCCGACTAGCCTCCTATCAGCAGAGCATCACTAAACACTACAACAAGAGCGTTTGGACTAGAACATTCAAACTCGGCGACTTAGTGCTCAGACGTGTCTTTCAAAATACAAGGGAGGCTGGCGCCGGTAAACTCGCCTCTACGTGGGAAGGGCCCTATCGGATTAGTAAGGTGGTGAATCATGAAGCCTACAAACTCCAAGCGATGGATGGCCGACACATTGCAAACAGCTGGAACGCAATACACTTAAAACAGTATCATCCTTAACTCTATGTACATTACTCTCATTGTGCTTTCTTTTGGTCCAAACGGACCAATCTTTCCTTCTCCATTAGTTCTAACACTTCTACGCAGGATAAAGTTAGAAGTACATTCGGGCGTGATCCTCGAAAGGGGTATGTAGAAAGCTCTCCGGAGCCCAGCCCAAAAAACAACAACACCACCAACCATATCGTCCTTAATGGAAAGAATATGCATCTCTTCACAACAGGAGATCATACTGATGCGACCAACCTTGACACAAAGATCAATACCGACGTTCCGAATATGTGCCAAAGACATCGTTCTATGGTGGTAAACCTTTCTAATTAATTCATTTTCATGCATGGCCAAAAAGGACCAACTTGACTTCCTACAAAGTTCTAACACTCCCATGCAGGATATTGTTAGAACTATATTTGGGCTTGATCCCCTCAAGGGGTATGTAGGCAGCTCCACGGAGCGCAGCCCGGAAATGAATCTCCTCCTCCCTATCGAATCACTCTCTCCAATCGGAGAAAGAAGCCCCAACCGTCTCGATCAACTCCTTTCCACCCAATCAGAGAAGAAAAATTATACCTTCTCAAATCAACTAAGTTTTCACTACCGGCGTGATCCATCCAACTGGCCAAGGCCCCCAACACATCCTCGATAAGACCATACAGTCCAACAAAAAATATACATTCAAAGAAGATTACTACGAGATGAATAATATAATAGCGAAATGAGTTAACATACATAATCATTCAAATTACTCGGACACCCGAACGAGTCCGACCAATCAAGAGTAGTCTTTAAAATATTACAACATTTATAAAAATTATCTTCGCAATAGAATTCATAACATATCACTAATCATCGAATGTGAACTCAACCGTGTTCAGCTCGGCCATGTCCTCAGCGAGACCGACAACTTCAGCCTCCTCAAGCTCCTTGTCCCTTTTCCACTCCTCTTACCCATCCACGTAATGGGAAACGTCCATCCCTCCCTCAGGATGGTGTTGGAGGTACTCGAGAGCAAACAGACCATTACAACGAACTTCAGTATCGAGCTGAGTGGAGACGACCCTATTATCGAGCTCGTTCACCTTGGCCTCAAGCGCGCTCACCTTGGCCTCGAGCGCCTGGTACTTGACCTTGGCCTCACGAATCGTCCTATCCTGGCGTCATTCGCATCCCCCAAGTCCTTGATCATCTTGGAAGCCTCCTTCTTTTATGCTTTAGCCTCCTCCGCTTCGACCTGGAAACTCGCCCGTTCAGCCTTCAAAGTCTTGATCGTGCCCATCAAAGACTTTAGCCTCTCCATAAGACACCCAACCATCTGGGTCACCTACGAAACAAAGAAAACCTAATACACAATAAGAGCATAATGATGAATGAAAGAAAGGCCAATCGGACATACCTTGAAGGCACTGGCGAAGCAGCTCTCCACCACAACACGATCTCCTTGATGCTCAAAGTAGCCATGATCTTCAGGAAAGATGAGCTTCTCGACCTCGCTCATTATAGGGCCGAAGTCCGAATGCGCAGCAGCATTACCCGAAAAGGAGAAGACCCATCGGTTGGCATACTCGTTGCACTCCTCCAGATTGACGGGTCGCTCCTCTTCTGGCCCCGATCAGCACTCTGAACAGGAGGGGGCATGACATCAACCCTATCGGCCCCTCCGGCCGAGGTAGAACCAACCGCCCTCTTCTTCTTCTTATTTGATCGCCACTGCGCCACCGCGTCCTTACCGAAGAGAGAAGGTATCTTAGATGGTTGAGACATGACACAACCTACAAAATTCATGTAAGTGTACAAGTCGACCAAAAATTACGAAATAAAGATAACACACGATACCAACTTCAATGGGACGAAGGATGAGGAAAACTACCAATCGGCCTCCAAAGCGAAGTAAAGCTCAAATTTTCTTCGGTCAAGATGACCTTATAGCTACTCTCCTCCGAGAGATAGCTCAAAAAATTGTTCAACCTTATCTTGTAACTGTAAGGCTCCCCACAACTTTTCAATATGCGCCGCTCATCCAACATGACCAATCGGTCCAATTGGATTCAACCTGCCACAAGCACACTTCCCTCACCTCTACCTCCTCTACCTCCATGAATTCTCCCAAAGGGCAATCCTACCAAGAACACCTCCATCTCCCAAGATAATCCTTGTATTCGACAACACCAACTATACCAACGACCGTTCGGCCGTTCGGGTAAACCAAAGCCGCATGAGAGCTAAAAGGAGAAGTCAGCGGCCGCTGACACGCAAGCAACCCGTTCGGCCAATGGGTATGGTCGGCCGAACGGGATGCTCGCGTGGCAAGGGGTCAGCGATCGCTGACTCTCTGTTGCGGCTCGAACATTGCATACCGTTGTCAACTTATATGACTTTTAAATAGGAAAATAGGTTAAAATAAATATTTTAATATAACAAATTCAAATTTTAACCACCTAAAATGTTATAGAAAAATATAGTCATTATGTATTTATGTTTCCTCAATTAACTCTTACTAACTGTAATGGGCAAAAATCGTACTCTACCAATAGCCCAAATGTAAATCGATAGGTAAGCCCAGTCGAATAGACCTTATTGGCAAACCGCCCAATCGGCTTACTATAACCAAAAAGCCTATAAACCCAGTTAGGCAATATGAGCCCACAAACGGCCCAACTGGCCCAAAATATCAGTCAAAACCCTATCAGCACGGTCAACAACGGCTACGGCCGTCCATAACGACATTCGGTTGCACCAGACCGAGAATATCGCAACTAACTACATTAGGGATGGAAGATAGGTGTGATCGGCTATTTCCTAAAGGAAAGAAGGGTCGCCCTATATAAAGCTGACCCTACCTACTCAATCGACACTCTGATTCACGTACTCGTACTTTCGGTTACTCCACTCATGATCCTACCGCACTCATCTTTTCCGGTCATCCCTTGATCCATCTGGCGCTCATTGATCCTGATCGAACCAACCGGCACGACCGACCGATCAACATCTATACTCTATTTACTTGTCTTTTTAGCATATATTATTGCTTTATATTTCGTCCTATTATTGCTTTATTATCAATCGTACTAACTTGACCGTATGAGGTTCTTTGATTGACACCTCACCGGTGCTCTCCTCGAACTCTTACGGTTGCTTTATGATTGAGCAGGTTGTCGGTGCCCCACATACTTCAATTGTAGGAATCACCTACTACACTAACGATATTTTTTTTATTTTATAGCTAATAATCAGCAGATACAAGTGGTTAGAATTCTGATTTTTATATTGACAGTTATTATTTAAGTTTACCATAATAAATTACATATTATAAAACTTATGTTTTTAAATAGATTATATGATTTTTTAATAACTAAAATTATAGAACTCAAGTCTTTAAATAGATCATAACATTATTAATATTTTTTGTGATTTATTAAATATATTATTTCAAAAAAAATATATTTAAAATTTTATATTTATAAATTATAATATTAAATAATTTCCCTGTCGATTTTCAATCACTTACATACTAGTTAAGAATTAATCATATACATTAATGTAACAAGATCTATGCCGTAGAAATTTGTGAAAATTAGAATAATTTTATGAGAATGGCGGTTAGCTAATTAATTTGGTAGTTCAGTCAAATTGTTTTAATCTTTTCGTATAATTCACATAATTAAGATATTTAGAGGATGTTTGACTAAATTTATTTTAAAAAGCTTATAAGTTCTTTAAATAATGACGAAAAATTGACATTATTTATTTTGTAAAAACTCTTTTTTTTTAATATTTATAATAACAAAATATTGCTGGGTTATTTATGTAATTTTTTGATAGCATATAAATAATGACAACTTATTTTTTGAACAACTTATAAACCTCAATAACTTATTTTTACAACTTATAATCTCTCAACTTATTTTACCAAAAATTTTAAGAGACCCTATAAACCTAGTCAAACACCCTATTATTCTTTTATCAAATTAAAATGCACGCCTACTATAATATAATTAAATATCATTTTCAAAAAAAATATAAGTAATTGCATCGTTTATTCTAAGCATGAATCATCTATTTATAAGCATTAATATTTTGAATATTACGCATGCTTATACATGACCAAATTTAATATTAATATGGTATAAGCACGAAAATATTGAATAATAATAATTTGTGTAATATAATAAAATCACGTTATGATATATGCATCAACATCTCTCTCTATATCTCTCTCTATATCTCTCTCTATATATATATAAAGAACATGAAACATTTTAATTTCAATCCAATTTCAATAACAATTTTGTTGATAACTTCTAACTTCATTTTCAATCCAATTTAAATTGTTGACATATTTTTTCATTTATCAAATAGACATTATTTCTTATGTAAATCAAAATTTATAAAATAATATTATGAACCGTGTAGTAAGACCTGTAATTTATTCAAATTAGTAATAAGTATGTCAAAATAATATTTTTAATCAAATATCAATTTTGGTAATATTTTTTTTCATCAACATATGCATCATGAATAACATTGTCATAATAAACTCGACCTGAGCTATTCGCACAAAGTAGTAAGGGTTTGGGTTGTGGTTGGGCTTACAAAAATTGAGGTCCGAAAATAATTAGGCCTGAAAAATTCACAAAAAATTGAGGTCCGAAAATAATGGTGTTCCTAATAATATATATACTCGGTTTGAGTATCTCACCTCGTGAACGCGATAAAGGTTACGCTGGGAGAGAGTATTAAGCAAGAAGAGATCGACACTCTAAACACTATATGTACCCATCCAAATTCATTCTTAAGTTTAGCAACATTCTAAACACTTGCTCATAATACACACGCATTCATTGCATTCTACTTTCAAGTCTACAACGCACTGACTTGAGCGTCAAAGTCTCTCCACGAAGAACTCCAACCATTCTGCGGTCTTGTTTTACAGGCAGGTGAGATAATGACCCAGCTACTTGCGATTGCTTTCTACGATGACGTTTGAGGTATGATCTCCAGACATCTTTGAGCTTTCATACTCTTTTTCTTATTATTTGACGTGGATTAATCAATAATCCAACAAATAATGTATGTCATTTATGTATCATATACATTCAAAACGTAGCAATTTGGATCAATTTTCAAATAAATCTTATAATTATATGCTTCGTGAATATATGAAGAAACTCATGCCAACTGAGAATCCCATTATTTTAGAGATCCACTCTCAGAGCATCTTGTATCTCAATAAATATAGTTGAAAATTTATAATACGCTAACTTACTAGATGCCGCATGCATTTTATTTGCTTTGATCTAAGATAAAATCATACTCATTCAAATATAATAAGTGATGTAGACTTCATTCATATCTCAATATGGTAACGAGGAGGCATCAATATATCAATACTACGAAAATTTGAGAACATGACTTTGAGAATAAGGGTCAGGATGATAGGAAGTCCAATGGTTGACCCGTTATAAAACGGAAAAACTGAAAACTTTTTCGGTCCCGATCTAAGTCTTGAATTTTTCAAGATCGAGATTGGAATTATTAAAATTTTCGACTCTTCAAAATTATATTACAAAATTTTTAAATTATAAATTATATGACAAAATTAAATTTTAATTTTATAAATTCGATAAATTTCTGTATAATTCAGGAATTCAAAACTTTTCGATACATTTGTATTCGAGACAGGTAAATGGACTAAATGTTTTTCAATTTTGGGACTTTGGAGTCCCAAAGTGCCGAACGGGACAAAAACAATAAAATTAATGATTTTCCGGTTCCAAAGTTCGAGACGAGTGCCCGATCTCATTCCTATTCTCACCCGAGAACATGAAAAAAGATGATTTATTAAAAAAAAAAAAATTATAATTAACAATATACTATCATTCTCATTGAAATCCATAAGCCTGCATATATACATTTCTAATGTTTATTTTTTAGAATACACAAGTGAAAAGACAAACGACGAGAACCACAAGCACAATCACCATCTGATGGTATTTTCTGATAAACAAATCTACAATTGAATATCTTAGTTGTGGCAATCTATATATAAGTACAACATTCCATACCAAATGACCAAATATATCACAACTAGTCAACTAGTGACGCTTAAGGAAGCACACATTGCATAATATTGAAGCAACCAACGTTTCTGCAAAAACTCACTTAATTTCAATTACTCAAACACAAGATGACAATTTTTTTATTAGGTTGAACCTGCGAACTTGTAGGAGGCATAAGAGAGGGTGTAACTAGTCCAGCTATCATGGATAAGCTCAGCTTTTGCATTCACACCAGCTGCACCCATAGCCACATGTAAAGGATAGAAATGTTCGGGCCGTGGATGTGCTTGTTTTGCAAAAGGAGCCTTCTCGAGATACCTGTTAACATCTTCATATCTGTGATATAGAATGAAAACTCGAGTCATAATCACTAATCCACCATTTCAAGCGTAACAGATGATGATGCATGCCTATGATAAGAACAGAAACCAGATAATCAACAATGGTGGTCCAAAGCCACCAGGCTAATCTCAATTTTTTTATTTTCCTTCCTCCCTGATATTAACCCTTTTAGGAATTTAAATAGCCTTCAACTAATACCAAAAATAGAAAACCTAAACAACTCAAAATGAAAAGCCTAACAGAAAAACGAAATAACAATGAATAAAAGATAAACTGCAACTCCCCAGCTCACGAGCAATGGGCTCAAGCCCGTCCCCGCCTTCGGTAAACCAATAGGGGCCCTCCTCCATGCCGAGCCCCTGCTCCTGCTCCCTATCAGCCCAGTTTATAGATAACAGAAGATGGTCTTTGAAGGCATAAGCACATAATAGATGATGATGCATGCCTAGTTTATAGATATTGTACAGATAGAACAAAATCTTTGTGCAGCGTAATTTAAACAATAAAAAAAAAGAAAAGACTACCATAAAAAAGATTTTGTGATCAAGTACATTCGTCCTAATACATTCCTTTCTAAACTAATTTTACTATTCTAGCAAGTATTATGGTTAATATCGAGAAGAACACTTCAAAGCTAAGGCAGTAAACATGCAAGAACGACCAAATATACTGAATAAAAGAGATTTGGTATTGAGAATAATGCGGTAAGAAAGAATCCTTTGATTTATGATATTCTCTTTTGGTCTACTGAAGTAATTGGAAGAAGATAAAAAACAGGTTGTTGTGTTGTTTTTGGAGACTGCCTCTCGTTGTCCAAAATAAGTGGAAGTGGCGGTAACATGGTGATGGTGGCGGCAATATGTTTTGTGAGTGTATAGACATAAACTAATGCGTATTAGTATTTGGCAGTTTATGTATTAAGCAAGAAACGAATTGTTGTCATTGTTTATGAGCATATCTCTCCACATCTAGGGGTTTTACTCAACTGTCTCAACCTATATACATGGGTGTACTGCTAAGTTCAAAGTGAGAATCCTGAGAAACCTCATTCATCGAGCATATGATTTATTGACTCAATTTCAAGTTCATGGGTAGTGTGGACTCAATTTTAAGTTCATTAAATGAGTGTAGACGAGTGAAGAAATAAGTCGAGGCAGTTGCCTACTTTCTTGTAACTTTGAAACTCTATATAGTGAATTGTTCTCTCAGGTTCAAAGTCTGCGCTAGACGTAGGTGTGTTCTCACTAAGTTCGCGCCAGACGTAGGTGTGCTCTCACTGAACTGGGTTACCAATTTCGTATTCTCTGTGCATCTATCTTTATATCTTGTCTCACACTTTGTCTAACTTATGGTCGAAACGTCCACAAGTTAAGTAATTTCATGTTTCATGGTTCTTCTCATTTTTTCTTCTCTTGGTAAAGTTTACAGTAATTGAGGATTATAAGGATGATTACTTAGATACTAAATATTTAACTGTTTGTGGCAAAACAAAACCCAAAAAAATATTGAGCATAAGAAATTAGATTCGTAACATTTAAAGCATTAGTGCAAAGGATATAAACAAGACATTGCTTAGAACGGCTGTTATAAACTAGACCAGCATGCCTAACAAAGGATAGCCAGTCTTGTTAAAACTAATGGACCTTAAGGTTTCTATCACATTTCAATATATTGTACCTTGTGGCTTGTACAGACTACAAAGGAGAATGCACCAACTTTCGACAAGCTACTAATTCTTACTAATGTTTCTGAACAGATCGATTGTTGTGATTGCAATGAATACATGAGTAAATGCAGAGTAGATGTGCATAACATTTCTATGACTGATTGGTTAATAAAAAGGACATGCATACCTTCCAGAGAGGAGTGATTCCCTAAGCCAATCCTCAAACTCTGCAGCCCAGGAAGCAACGGAATCACTGGGGTCTATCAAAGTTCTTAAGTTATGCGTGGCAGAACCAGAACCAATAATAAGGACACCCTCTTTCTTAAGGGGGGCCAACGCCCTTCCCATGTTATAATGATGAGTTGCATCCAATTTTGTCTGGACAGAGAGCTGACAGACCGGAATATCAGCATCGGGATACATTAACATAAGTGGAACCCATGCCCCGTGGTCCAGTCCACGCTGCTTATCCTTAACCACTTGCTTGAATCCACCAGCCTCAAGCAACCCTTTCACCTTATTCGCCAACTCTGGTGCTCCTGGAGCTGGATATTTGAGCTGACAAAAGATATTACATTTTCATTACCAATTTTGTGTTCATATATTCAATTGTATCCATCATTTACTAAGCATTAATATTTGTATGTATCTTGTTTTCAAGAGTGTCATAAATATTGCATGAAACTCTCCATTGTTCATATTTTTGATGATTATATCACCAAATTATCCAGTATGACCTTAGTTACGAATGTCATGGCCTCACAAAAACTACCCAGATTCTGTTATCATTTACATGGTTAGCAAAGGTTAGTGAGTTCATGAAAGAAGAGAAAAACTAGTAAGGTTTAATGAACAATAACAAATTGATGATGGGTGCAGTGCTGATGAGTACAAC
The DNA here is from genome assembly GCA_026898415.1 of Leonotis leonurus. Lineage (NCBI taxonomy): Eukaryota > Viridiplantae > Streptophyta > Magnoliopsida > Lamiales > Lamiaceae > Leonotis > Leonotis leonurus. The sequence goes on from JAPKLX010000080.1 coordinate 1,208,055, forward strand.
TATACGAGTAATGAGATGCAATCAGACAGTTTTACCTTAGCTAACACATAGACTGTGAGGCATATTCATATAAAACAAATATATTCGAGCTTTCTAAATGTCCATTGAATCAAACTATATTCTATTGGCCTGATAAATTAGTATGTAAAATTGACTCACTCTAGCAAGTACATTACTAATCACCAGCACAACTGGATAATCTCTGCGATCTCGAAATTAAAATTAAAGTTACAAAAAGAGAAAACATCTGGATTCTCGAATAAGCAAGTGAAATATGGAAGTACATACCTGGTACAAGGGCTTAGGGAAGTTGTAGAAGTCGTAGATGGTGTCAGAAGGGCCGGTGACGGCGTTGACCGCGGGGTGAGTGGTTTCCCAGTGAGCAGAAACAATCAGAATGGAAGCAGGTTTGTCGGCAAACAACTTCTGCCGGAATGATTTCAGGAACCCACGCGCCGGAAGGGCGTCGTCCACCGCCAGCATCGGCGATCCATGCGATATGAAAAACGTGTCTGTTAAGTTTAACGGCGTCGCCATAGTCAATGATCTCTCCTCTCTTTGCTTTGAATTATATTTTGTGGACTCCACTCGCAGATGCGCTCTCATTGGCAGATGCTCTCACCTCAATTATTCAACATACTCCTTTTTTCTTTCTATTTTTTAATAATAAAATATTCTACTGTATATTATTTTTCCCATTTCTTCTTTCCACGTTTAACTTCATTTCTTATCAAAGATTCAATCATAATTAAAAAAAAAAATCAATACGTAAAATTATCTACTTTTTATAAAATTAAAATAAAATATTCACTTAAAAATAAAAATAAAAATAAAAATCTACTCCAATTAGAATTTTGTATTGTTAAATAAAATTTAACAATGGACGCAAGTTTATCTTTCAGAGTATTATATAATAATATTTTAAATTTTCTTATATGTTTATCTAATTTAAAGTGTCTGAGCGATTTTCTCATGTAACTCGTGTACATGGTATATTTAATTTTTTATTTTATAAATTGATTAAATCCATCATTTAATTTTGAGTGAATATTTTTCATATTTTACTTATTAAAGTATATATTTTAATTTTTACCTCTAAAAAAAGAGAACAAACAGCAGTCGAGTTATGCATGACAATAACCATCTTGATAGAGAAAAAAAATAATTCCTCAATTTTGGTAAGCATGATACTTTTTATCTGGATTATTGTGAGGAGTGTATAAATTAATTGTAGCACCCGGATTTTCTTTTTATATATTCAACTCAAGAACAAATAAAATTTCCAATTAGAATTTTGCATTGTTAAATAATTGCATCAAAAGAGAAGTACGATTTCAAATTATATAAGTAATAACAATGAATTAAGATATATTGACATTAAATAAATAGAAATGAAAATCTATATAAATTTATGAAAACAAAGTTTTTTTGGCATGCTAATTTAAATGACGGTTTTTAAACTTCCTTACTACTGAATAGGTAGAGTCCATCCTACATATAATGTATTAGAGTGAGGGCTCAGATGAAACCACGTCACCTAATTTTATCTAGATTTTGAAAAATAATAATAACAATAAATCTTATTTTTAATGCTATATGTTGAGCACATGTAACTCTGGTTAGTTCCACACACTAGTCAATTTATTTACAAAAAGTAAATCAATAATAATTACAATTAACTATATTTGACTTATGTAAGAAAAAGTGGAAGCTCAAAGGTTTATTCTACCTGTCACTTGTCACTCTTCTTGACTTTCCGACTTCCACTTGCACTAAAAATATAAATGGACTTATTTTTCTAATTCGTGCATATTTCTAATGGGAGTAGTATATTTAATTACTCTAAACAACAAATATGATTGCCAACTTTTAAATTTCCACATGAATTTGATGGGTTAATATTTTTATAATTTAGTAATAATTAATTACTTTCAATTAAAAAATATGAATATGACAATTTAGTAATTTAATATTTTATAAATATTAATTTATAATTTTATGAGAATAATGTTAGTACCTATTATCTTTATTTAGCATTATCTTATTAGGGGTGAGAATCGGTTCGGTTCTGGGTACTCAGAACCGAAATTTCGGTACCCAAATTGAAAATCAGCCAAATTTTAATTAGAACCGATTCCAGAACCGATTGGGTAATCGGGTATCCGAAGAAACGATTCAGTTCCTCGGTTCGGTTCCAGTTAGTACTGATAAGAACTGATTTTTTTTTCTTAAAATTTAAAACGGTATAATGCTTTCTCAGTATAATGCTAGATAGATGAATTAGCCTAATCTTATATAATAAATGTATATAGTAGTGTGTGAATTAGCCTAATGATAGGAGGTTAATACACGAGGCAATATATTTCGAGTTCAAATATTTCGTGAGAATTTAAATTTATTGTTAACAAGTTATGAAAAATTAAATTAATGAAAATATATAAAAATAAAATTTTATTTGTAATTATTTATTTTCTTTTACTTCATCTTATCACTAATTAATTTTCTATAATTTTATTTTTGAAATTATATATTTTTTATATTATAAAATAATTTATATAATTAATGAAAATATGTATATATATATATATATATAAATTAAGTTCATATGAGAAACAATCATATATGCAAATAAAAAAGAATTTATCTCTTATCTAAAATTAATGGTTAAGATTAATTGAATTAAATATAAATATTTTAAATTATAACATAGATATGAGAATTATATATATATATTGTTAGATTGTCGAATAACCCACAACGCAAGTAGCTAAGAACGTGACCAGAAAGCTCTGAGATATTTCAAGGATCATACCTCAAAGGACACCGTGGAAAATGATCGCTGAAGCTAGGTCCGTATCCAGCGGGCAAGGCCTGCAAAATAGGACTGGAGAAGGGTTGGGAGTTCTCCGGGAAGAAACTCCGACGCCCAAGTCAGTTGTTTGGAGAGGATTAGGGTATGGTGTAGAGAGTCGAAAGATAGATATAAAACGATGATGGCTTAGAAAGATCATTAAAACATATTTATATTATCAATACCAAGGATAGTTATGTAATGTTACTATGACAATTACCTCCGGTCCCTAGTACAAGCTGTTAGAGTTCGCTCCAATCATCTTTGTTCATGTCATATGGTCCCCAATTACGGACCTGACAACCTTTAACCTGCTAAGCGACCGTTACTGATATATTCTAGCGAGACAGCGACACATGTCAGCTTGTCGGGACACACGTTTCGTGATACACCAAACCTCCTGGCTCTGATAGTATAAGTCGGACCATAAATTATCCTAATAAATCAAACAGAATATGGACACATCATATGAACTGTGAGAGGTTCTACCGAATAAAGTTCTGCTCGCCGAGCTCCAAAAAAGCTCTGCCATAAGTAGTTCTGCCAGACAACGTTTTATCCGTCAGAATCTAACCCGAAGTCAGGAGAATATTTGTAAACATGCATATCAACAAATTCTTCTTAATCTCGTTTATTTAATTAATGTTGATATTCCACCATATCAACTTCTCCCCCCCAAAAGAGTTTCAAAAAAGATAACTTCGAACTCCTTTTTTGGGACTTCATATAGGGTATAACCCCTTCCCACGAAAGTCTTGCACTTAAGTTCATCCCCTCATCCGCGCATCTCTTCCTTATTTATATGTATATATAACGTTTTTAAAGAGTCGCAACCGTGATAGTTAAATATTCCAATCATATTCGATTAGAGTAACGCAGGTTAAAAGTCCCGCTCATTATCAATTATCAAATTTCAAGATGCCTTTATTAAAATTTTCTCGATTCTGCCAACCGCAGCCCAATCGTCACCGCTGAATTAAAAAACAGGTGTCACAATCCTGAACCTATACGTTATTGGCGACGCTTAACCTTCCTCTTCCTTCTTACACATATCTATTTTTTGGTTAAAGGAAAATTTACTTTGCCCGTTTCAAAAATTCCCCGCCCTCTTGCTGCCAGAATTTCAGGTTCTTTCAAGGTTCAGCTTCTTCCTTTTTCCAGGTATTGAAAATTTACGCTTCTTCTCGTTCCTTCCACCATGCCTGCTCCTCCTTTGACTCATTTTCCCCCCTCCACCGCCACCAAGAGCACTTTACATTCTCTTCACAAATTTCTCGGTTCTATTGGGGGGTATGAGATTCGTTTACCCCGTGAGGATGAGCGTCCCAACAATGTCATAGCGCCATCGGCCATTGTCTGGCGTAGGCAGTTTGAAGCTGGGTTGCGTCTGCCTATTCCTGATTTTCTTTGCGACCTTTTTACCCGCTACGGAGTCCGTTTTAATCAATTGAATCCTATGTCGATACGCAAAGCCTGTTTGTTTCATATTCTTCTCTCCCTTTTTGGGTTTGAAAATACTGCTGAAATTTTCTTCCTCTTACATCGTGTGGTTAAAAGTATCCCGTTCTTGTACTTTTCCCCCGTTACTCACTTTGAAATTTATGGCAAATACCAAAGTATTGATAAGTTCTGGTATTCCGAATATTATGTAGTATCCCCTCCCTCCTCCAGAGGATGTGATTTCCCTCAATTTCCCCTACTCATGGATCTCAAGGGGACGACTCTTAGAGCAGGGGGGTCTGGGCTTCCTGTCGCTGTTGCTGCCCAATTGGAACGCATCATTTATACTTCTCTTAGCCATTCGTTGGTGACACCCTTCGTCGAAGATAAAAATGTCTTGTCCTTCTTTGATCTTTACCCCAGTCGTCCTTGGAAACCCTCTATGGGTATACATTCTTTAACTACTCAATTTTTATTTCCCTCTTTTATCTCTAAACTCTCTTAATGTTATTTTTAATTAATATCTTCTTCTTTTATAGGTATGTCTTGGGCACAGAAGTTGAGCGAGCAAGCTGCAATAGAGACAGCTCAATTCATTGCCAATCGTCGCGCCCAGAAGGAAAGAAATATTGCTCTGGGGACGAGCTCCTCCGCAGCTGTCCCAGTATCCATTGATAGTCAGACCACTCCAAGTGCTGAGAGTTCACCTTTAGAGAATCCCAACATTCAAACGTCGAGCCTCCTTCCTCCCAATCCAGTGTCTGAAGCTCCTCCTGTGGCTGCATTTCCTGGAGAAGGTATCCTAAGTCCCCTCCCTACTCCTTTCTTATTTTTAGTGGATGCTTCGTATTTAATTCCTGGTCATTCATCTATAAGTTGATTAAAATCGCAACTTCGCTTTCTAGAAGACATTTCCCCACGCTTCGCCTCTGACCTCCGCGCTGTTTCTATCTTACCTCCACTTCCTCCGGTGGCCTCCGGAGAAACTCTTGAGAAAATCGCAATGGAAACGACTGTTGTTGGTCGTCGTCCTTGGGACGGTTCGCCTTATTCAGAAGAGCCCCTTCCGAAGAAGTCCCGGCGCTTATGTCGGGGTTCTTCCGTTGACTCTGCTGTTCCAGTGTCCACTCCCCCAAGCATTCCCAAGACCATCCTTCTGGACACACGAAAGACTTCCTCCAGCGCACCACCAACCTCAGCCAGTCATCTTCCTTCCACTCCCGTCCTCCATCCACCACCATCTGCGGATGATAAATCTCGCATTAATAGTGCTGTCAAAGCTCTGAGCACTCCTTATCCGGTTGCAACCGAACCAGAACAGCCTGATAGGCAACCATTTTCTACTTTTAATGGATCTTGTCTCAAGCTTCGCGGAACCGAGGCTGCTGGCATCCTCAATTCTCTTCCCAGAGAAAGTGATTGGATGCACACTCTGGCACTTTCTAGCCCCGAGCTGGATGCCTGTGCAGCTCGTCATGAACTTTCGGTAAAGGTTTTATTAAACATTGCGTTTCTTAATTATTACAACTAGCCTTTTGATACCTTTCACTGCTTTGTTGATCAGGCTTGCGCTTATCGAGCCGCTTTGGCTAGCAGGGCAATCCATTACGATAAAGCACGAGCTGAAATTGCCGAAAGCCAGAAAGAAGTGGACCTATGGCGGGCCAAAATAAACAGTTGTGGTACCCTATAGGAGAAACTTAACCAGCTCAAAAAACTCCATGAGGATGTTGAAAAAGAGAGGGATATTCTTCTGGTGGAAAAACAAGACTTGACCTAAAAATTGGGTCATCTTCAACGCTCCTCTAGCGATCGCATCCAATCTCTTGCTAACCAGGTCGACAATTTGCAGAAAAAGGCAGCATACGATCATTCCGAACACCTTCGACAACTAAACTCTACCGCGGCCGAGTCCTTGCGAGAGGGACGTGAAGCCGGAAAGAAAATTGGAGTAGGGCTCTGCCATTCTCAGATTCTTATGAGCCCTTACGGTCAACGCCTTTTTGAAAGGTTAATAAGGGATCTGCCAGAAGCATTCCTTCATTCTCATCAGTTTAGGGCACGAATGGTGAAGCCTCTGGCCACTTGGGCTGTTCTGTTAGCCGATGAAATATGCGATCAATTAGGGATACCCGATCGATTTGAGGAAGTTAACATTGACAAGGCAGTGAGCCGGCTACTTGAAGATCCTCCGTCCCTAGAGATCAATCCTGAACACGGGGAAAACTTCCCTTGGTGGATGAGTAGTTTGAGCAGTGCCACCGAAGAATTTCTCAAAGTTCGAGCTGCATCAGAACTATCTGAAATGGAATGGGGCTCCATTTCTTATCCGGTCCAGGATAGAGACCAGCGTAAACTCGTGGAGCTTGCCCTGCTAATGAAAAAGGTGTTTACTGTCACCTTATAATTATTCATCCTCCCCTCATTACTTATTCTAATCATCCAAATCCCATAGGGCGCGGAGGAGCGGAGTAAAAACCCGGCATCCAAGCTTGATGGAGGCTCTGCAAGGGAAAAAACTCCCGAACCCGTAACTGATAAACAAGATACGGAGTCTATAGGCCCTAGCGTGCAAGCCTCCAAAACTGAAGAGCCTCAGAGGAATGATGATCAAGGAGTAGTCAGAGCTGGTGCTACGTCTTGACTTTGTGTTTCCATTCTGCTTGTACTAAGACATTGTTCTAAAACACCTTTATTTTCTTTGTTTGAATATTTCTTTAGGTTTCCCATCATTTTGGTACCATTTTCTAAGGATTCCTTTCACCTCTGTTTCCTGAGCATGGAGATTATTTTGTAATTTCTTTTGCTTCGCATATGGTATCGATAACATGCTTCCTCAAGAGGTTAGCATGTTATACTATAATTGTTAAGTCTTGATATTGTAGTTAATTGTCACGTCCACGACCTCGATTTTTCTGCAGCCATATCTCTCACAATCGGGCTTTTTCAGGCACGTCTCGTCCGTTATGATACCCTTATCCTACTTTTGCGAAAATCGTAGCCTGAAATCTGACAGCTATATCACTTCTATGTCCTTTCAACTGTGCTTCTTAGCCTCCTATATTTAATGCACACGTTATTTCACACCTGTACTCCTCCTTTACTCACCGTCTTAAATTAGCCCCTCTCCTTTTTATACTCCCCATCTTTCCAGTTTCTTCATTCTCGATCCTATTTCTCAAAAATGTCCTCTCCATTTGAAATTCTGAAGCGTATGGCTCGTAACAAACTATTACTAACCATGATCCCTGAGAACGAGCGCGATAGGGAGCTCGAACTACGAAGGGCGGATATAATCGCTCTGGAGGGACAGGTCGAGCAATATGAAAAACTGCTAGAGGCGTCAGAGCGTCGCCTGAAAGATCAAGCCATCATCATCCGAAATCTTGAGAGGGATCTGGAAACTGAACATCAGAAACATGCGTATGCCCTGAATACAGTTGTCGCTGACGCTTTCGACCAGGGTATGGCCTCCAAAAGGGTTTTTCAAAGCAGGCGAGCCTTTTCTCGAGGGGAGAAAAAGGGGGCTCGACTTTGCCGGGACAACATACTCCTTTGCCCGGCCGGTCAAAATCTACTCCATCGTCTCGTCGTCGATCTCCCCGAGGCGTATATCCACTCACAAGCCTTTCGTGAGCGGATTTCTGAGTATTTGGCCAACTGGGTTGTCGAGGCAATAGTAGAAACCTGCGAGCAGTTAGGTTTAGCTACCCGCTGGCGAGAAGTTGATGGGGGAAAGGTGCTCACCCGAATCCTGGATCACTTTCCAGGGGTGGAGGTCAACCGTTCACAAGGGGATGACCATCAGTGGTTTCTAACGTCGCTAAAAAGAGGTGCGGAAGAATTCATCACCGCTCCTGGCTCCTACAGCAGTGATGAGAATTACTATGGCCGCCCTTTCCTGCAGGTGCTACCTGAGAACCCCGACGGCATCGCCCGGTTGGGAACTTTGCTTAGCGGCGTAAGTTCCTAACTCTTTCATCTTAGTTACTTCATATTTATTTCCGTGCCTAATATACATATATGTGTAATGGATTTGAATAATAACTTTCCCCCATCTCTTTTTATTTCGTTATCCCTTTCTTAGAGCCGGCACATTATCCGAGGCAGCGCTGAAGCCTCTGGCTCGGGGAGCGGTGGAAGAGGCCGTGTACGGGATTGAAGGTTTTTGATTTGTGAACAATTATCTTATCCGGATAACTTTATTTTGTTTTTAATATGTAGAGAACTAATTTACTTTTTCTGTTTGGTTGTTTGGAGCACTACCTTTCTAACCTCTTTTGCTTCATGTTATGTAAAATATATCTAACTTTCGTGCTCTCCTTTTATTTATGCTTTATGGTGTTTACGTAGTGTATCTGTTTTTATGTTAAATATCACTTTTACACCAGAATAGCAATCTAAAGCACAAATCATCTAGGCTATTCCATCCTTTAGGGAATCTTAAAATGCACCCAACGTGTTACAATGCTAAGGATTCCAAAAAATAAAGATGACCAGATTCTTTATAATCTTTCCCTAAGCATAAAATTTCTTTAAGGTAGCTATGTTCCACGGCCTTGGCAACTTTCTTCCTTCTTGATCCATAAGTCGATAAGCACCTCCTCGCAGCACCTCTGCGACTATGAAGGGACCCTCCCAATTGGGTTCTAATTTTCCCGTGGGCTTTAAAGCATCAGCTCTGCGCAACACCAAGTCTCCCTTCTCGAATTTTCGTTCATGAACCCTCTTGTTGTATATTTTCTCGATCTGCCTTTTGTAGAGCTCTGTCTTCAATCTAGCCCGCTCCCTTCGTTCTTCTATCAGATCCAACTCCATTCTTAACTTTCCTTGATTCTCCAATTCATCGTAATATAGAATTCTTGGAGAATCCATGCCAATCTCCGCTGGTATCACCGCCGATGATCCATATACTAAGTTAAAAGGTGCTTCTCCTGTAGAGGTCTTTGGACTTGTCCTGTACGACCACAGAACTGAATCTAGCTCCTCCACCCATTTACCTTTCGCCCCTTCGAGTCTAGATTTTATTCCATCCAATAATGTTCTGTTTGTTACTTCTACTTGTCCATTAGCCTGTATCATGGCACCCGTGAATTGTGCTCCGTTATCTGAGATTAGTATTCTTGGTATTCCAAATCTGCAGCAGATGTTTTTCCATATAAACCTTCTGACAACCTTCTCATCAATTCTGGCTACCGCTTCCGCCTCCACCCATTTCGTGAAATAGTCAACGGCTACTATTAAAAAAGCTCGACCACCCGAGGCCATTGGCAGCTTTCCTCCAATGTCAATCCCCCACTTGTCAAAAGGACAAGGTGAAAACATGCTTCCCAACTCCTCTGCCGGAATGTGAATCAACTTCGCATGTCTTTGACAGTTCTCACACCTTCTAACTCTTTCCTTAGCGTCTTTATCGAGCGAAGGCCAAAAAAACCAGCTCTGATAGTCTTACGAATCAGATCCTTATAGCCCGTATGACTCCCCGCACAACCCTCATGAATTTCGCGCAATATATATTCGCCTTCCTGCCCTGAAACACAACGTAGTAGAGGTCGTGTAAATGACCTCTTATAAAGATAGTCGCCAATAAGACAAAATTTAGCCAATGCACCCTTGCTCGGAACTCCTGATAGCTCTGAGTGCTTCCCCGTTCGTAAGTATCTTACAATAGGAACCCTCCAATCGTCATCATCTGCAGCTATTGCAATTTCCATGGCGAGAGTTCGCTGCTCCGCGCACAAAAGGGTAATATCTCCGTGCCAGAGATGATCTGCAGAGCTGGCTATCCTTGCCAATTTATCTGCCTCTGAGTTTTCCTCCCTCGGGATCTGCTTAATTTCGAATCTTGCAAAATTCCTTCTCAGTCCCTCAATTTGGTTTCCATACCAAATCATCTTTTCTTCCTTTCTTTCATATGCCCCCAAGACTTGTTGGGCCACTAATTGAGAATCCGAATACAAAATGACATCCCTTGCCGACAACTCTATCAATATTCTCATGGCTCTGATCAGAGCCTCATATTCCGCCTCATTGTTGGTGATTTTGAAGTTACATTTGACTGCAAAGCGTAACTGCTCTTTTCCTGGTGTTATTATAAAGATACCAACCCCGGCTCCATCTTTAGCGACCGAGCCGTCGACATAGGCCTCCCAGACCTCTTCTTCCACCGGCCTTGTCATCTCTTGAATGAAATCCGCCAGAGCTTGTGCTTTAATAGAGGTTCTGGGCTCGAACTCAACGTCGTACTCGCCAAGTTCTACCGCCCATTTTACCATCCTTCCAGACAGGTCGGGCCTTCCGAGTATTTGTTTAAACGGCAGGTTGGTTCTGACTATTACTTTATGCGACAAAAAATAAGGTCTCAACCTTCTTGCAGCTACCATGACTGCCAGAGCTGCTTTTTCTGTATCTGAATACCTCAATTCCGGCCCTTGTATCATTTTGCTTACATAATAGATTGGCTTCTGCCCTCCTTCTACTTCTCTGATCAAAACTGCACTCACTGACGCCTCCCCTACCGCAAAATATAAAAAGAGTTCTTCTCCCGGCTCTGGTTTTGTTAGGAGCGGCAGTTTAGCTAGATGTTGCTTTAGTTCTATAAAGGCCTGCTGGCAGTCCTCTGTCCACTGAAAACTTGCCCCTTTACGTAGAACCTTAAAGAAAGGCAAACTACGTTCTGCGGATCGAGCAATAAACCTGCTCAGTGCAGCAATTCTACCATTGAGTCTCTGCATTTCCTTCATGGTCCTTGGAGGTGACATATCCAGAACCGCCTGGACTTTCGCCTGGTTAACCTCAATTCCACTGGGTGTAACCATATATCCCAGGAACTTTCCTGATTTTACTCCAAACGCACACTTAGCTGGATTTAATTTCAAACCAAATTTTCTTGCTGTCGAGAAGACCTCTTCTAGATCCGAGGCGTGGGTTTCTTCTTTTACGCTTTTTACCAGCATGTCATCGACATATACTTGCATGTTTCTGCCAATTTGATTCTGAAAAACTGTGTCCATCATTCTTTGATATGTAGCCCCAGCATTCTTCAAGCCGAAAGGCATACTAGTGTATCCGAATGTCCCTGCACAGACCCCAAACGCGCACTTAGGTACGTCCGCAGGATTCATCTTAATTTGATAATAGCCCTGGTATGCATCCATCATAGATAAGAGCTGGCATCCCGAAGTAGAATCTACAAATTGATCAATTCTTGGCAATGGATAGTGATCCTTTGGGCATGCCTTGTTCAGATCTCTAAAATCATTGCACATTCGCCACTTTCCATTACTCTTTTTCACCATTACTGTGTTGGAGAGCCAAACGGGAAATTGGACTTCTTTGATATGCCCCGCTTCTAGCAGCTTTTTCACCTCTTCCCTGACGGCTTCGTCCTTTTCAGGACCAAGCTGTCGTAATTTCTGTTTGACAGGCTTAACCGAAGGATCGACATTTAGAAAATGCAATGCTACGTCTTTACTAATGCCTGTGAGGTATGATGTTTTGAATGCAAAGATGTCAGCGTTCCTTCTGAGACATCTCACCACCTTCGCTTTCTCCTCCTCTGTCATTAAGGTACCGATGTTGGTAGGGAAACCCACCTGATGAGGATATAGCTCTATGCTCATAAGTTCTTCTGACGGGATCATTTGTACAGAAGGGGATTCCTCTGCCATAGTCTCTCTCTTCTTTCGTTTGTCCTCCCGACCTTCCGATCTATGGCAATTCTCACCTGGCGGAGTTATTTTTCTCTTTGCCTCCCCTTCCTTAACCGATTGTAGATAACACTTTCTTGACATATCCTGACACCCAATGACTTGACCGATCAAATTTCCCACAGGGAATTTCATCTTCATATAGTATGTGGAAACTACAGCCTGTAAAGTGTTAAGAGCAGGCCGTCCAATGATCGCGTTGTACGCTGATGGAGTGTCCACTATGAGAAAATTAACTGGCTTGACCATCCTCACTTTTTCGTCTCCCAGCGTCAACATCAAAGTTATCGATCCCAATGGTACGACCATTTCTCCTGCAAATCCGTGCAAAGCTGTGATGACTGGCTTGATGTCTTTCTCCACATGCAATTGCTTGAAGCACTCAAGGAATATAACGTTAACGGCACTTCCCGTGTCCACGAATACTCGTTTCACGTCATAATTTTCTACACCCACCGTTATCACGAGAGCGTCATCATTAGGCCTTATGAGAGGTCTGAAATCTTCAGTCCCAAAGGAAATATCCGGACAAATAACGTTGCCTTGTATTGCTATCACTTCCTCCCTTTCAAAAAACTTCCCTCCTCTGATATAAGATTTCCGAGCTCTGTTGGAGTCACCCGTGGTTGGTCCTCCATAAATCATATTGATAGTTCCTCTTCGGGGCATATTCTGCTTTGGCAGAGGTGGGGGCTGTTCTGGAGCTCTTTCCCTTCGGTCTTCCCGCCTCTTTTTATAGTCTTGATTTGTCTCCTTTCGCACATACTCCAAAAGATGTCCTTCCTTAATCAGCTTTTCGATTGCCGCCTTAAGATTACGGCAATCATTTGTAGTGTGGCCATAATCATTATGGAACTTGCAAAATTTATCTGATTCAGGGTGCCTCGGAGGATCTTTAGATCTAGGTGGAAAAAACACCCCTGGTTTTTTAATTACTATCTCCAATAGGTCTACAGGCTCTCTTGTCAGCGGAGTATATGCTCTTTCAGTTCGCTCTGGCCTTTCGAATGGTCTTCGAAAGTCAGAATTGAATTTTCTTTTCTCGACAACAGGGTCCAACCTCCTTCTGCCTTCCGGAATTCTCGATCTCTCCTTTGCCTTCTTATCTTTTTTAGGATTCACAACCTCCACCTTCCGAAAGATTCGGGCATCCTCTAAATGAATGTATTTTTTTGTTCGTGATAACAAATCCTCAAAGTCTTTGGGTGGCTTCTTCACTAACGAATCGAAAAAAGAACCGCTCTTCATTCCTTCCAGGAATGCGTGGATTTTAATGGAGGGATGTATGTCAGGGGTTTCCAATACTGCCATATTAAACCGGGTAAGAAATTCCCTCAAGGATTCTTGGGGCAACTGTTTGATGGTCGTCAGATGCAATGATCCTCTAGTGGTTCTCTTTGCACTTGCAAATTGGTGTGCAAATAGTTTTCTTAGATCATCAAAGTAAAAAATCGAATTGGGTGGCAACTGTCTGAACCATTGTTGGGCTGGTCCCGCCAATATTGTGAGAAATACCCTGCACTTCACCCCTTCCGAGTATTGATGCAGAAGGGCAATGTTGTCAAATCTCATCAAATGTTCTTCTGGGTCGGTATTCCCCTTATATTCCAGGGTCATCGGACGAAAATTGTTCGGCAGAGGATCTCTTTGGATTTCTTCTGAGAAGGGACTATCGCCTTGATAGATGGTTTTGGGTCTGTCCCTATCTTTCACGTGAAGTTTAGGATCTTCCTCAGCGAATGATGTAACGTGCACACTCTGCCTACTTGATTCGGCCAATGCGCGTTCTCTCTTAAGATCTTCAAGCTCCTTCATCAACATTTCCATTTGGACTCGCTGTCTCTCCAGTTGGGCTTGTTGTGAGGAAAGGGTCTGCAATTGGCGATTATGGTTATGCCTTTATAGGCGCTTACTCTAATTGATTAGCTTTATTAATTCTAATATTAGAGTATACCTCCAAAGTCCGTGAAGTTTTTTCGCTAATTCGATCAAAAGTAGGTTTGTATGTGGAATCAGAGCTTTCTTCGAGCTCTGGTTCATCTCTGAATGGTATCCTATGAATGGTTCTGTCATTTCGATTTGCGTGTATCTGACTATCCGGGGTATTTGGTACAATCCCAGCTTGTATCAAGGTCTGCCTCACCATTGAAGCGACCTGAGCTGCTAATGTGTCAGACACCACAGGTGGAGGAGGCAGAGGGTTTGCCTCCAGATCATCCCCGTGATTCATCTCTTTCGTAGGATCTGACATTGTCCTTTACTCTGTTACAAGACATTTTAAACTAATTAGATAACAATCATATCCGCCATACTAGAATTACTGCAAACACTCGCCCTGACTCTTAATGAGAGTTATATATATATTTTCATGGCCTTGATGCCTAGTTTCATGGCTTTACTGCCTTAACTAAACTTAATCTGGCTTCTTCGCCTTAACTATTCACGCTCTGGGCTTCATCACCTTGATTATATATATATTTTATGGCTTCATCGCCTCGATTATTGATTTTCTGGGCTTCATCGCCGTGATTGTGTGTTTCTCGGGCTTCATCGCCGCGATTTTACATTCTACGGCTTCATCGCCTTGGTTTTTTACCTTCTGGGCTTCACCGCCGTAATTATTAACCTTCGGGGCTTCATCGCCGTGATTTTTATTATATATATATTTTTTATTATTTAAAGGCTTCATCGCCGTGATTTTATTATTTCGCGACTTTTCTGTCGGATAATATCCTCTCCCTGGAAACTTAAGGTTCCTTTCATTTTAACGCTAAAATCGAAAAAATAGGACGTCGGCGAGAGGGAATTCGCGTCCACTCGTCGGCACAACTAGAAATTAGTGAGTTCCCACAGACGGCGCCAGTTGTTAGATTGTCGAATAACCCACAACGCAAGTAGCTAAGAACGTGA
>JAPKLX010000080.1:1247964-1278889 GCA_026898415.1 Leonotis leonurus
TTTTGATACATCTAAATTTATAAAAAAAAATTTTACGGGCCATTACAAGAATATTATTTCGTTCCAAATAGACAAATTATATACATAAAGTACTCACCTCCTAAATTCGATAAAGGATATACTGGCTGGACGTCTAACGAGAAGTGATCGAATTCTATCAGAAGAAAGAAACAAGTCAGGTAGGCTTTCTTACACGATAAAAGAAAATATATGTGTGTGATATCAGTATATGTTTTTCTTTTCAAAAAGTTGTTGAATTGAAAATGTCTTTCAAGTATTGTCTTGCCATAAGTGTTTTATGCTTTTGTATGATACCTATCTGCTTGAGTTAAAGTAATCGAATTCGGGTCTCAGTGGGATAACTATCTTACTTGGGGCTAGTGTACACAAAGTAACCGTGAGTCGACAAAGGAGTTGGCCGGTTAAAGTGACTGTGAGCCGACGAAGGTGTTGGCCGGTCAAGGTGTTCGTGGAAGGTGGCCACCTTCCCGACACAAAGAAGAAGAAGTTACAAATATGGTAGATTACTCAAAGAACGTAGACTGTACAGTCGAACTTTAAGATTTCACAAAAAGATTTAGTGAACATAGGTTCTTTAGAGACAAAATCCTTATGTTTCACTTACAATGGCATGACAATTATATATGTATTTGTGTGATTTCGGCATGTGCCTACTGAGTACTTTTGTGCCCTGCATGTATTTATAAATGTGCAGGTTGAGCTGTGATGAAAAGGGGAGTGCTCAGCGAAGGTTTTGTCGAACTCTTTATGTAGTAGCTCTTGGGGGTTTGCATGTCTTCATACATGTAGACTTTAGTTATAGATCCTAATTCCGCTGCAGACACTCATTCCAGTATTTTGAACAACTCAGTATTCCATATCTTGAGATATTTCGTTTATGTACTCAAGTATTTTGGATCGGTGACCTTGTACCGATTTTCATGTTATGAACCACTTTCTATCGAAGCTTTAATCAAATTTTCAGCATCGTGTTATCCCCACTTCTTTCCCCGCTTCTATTTTTCATCCTTGAGTCACGGTTTTAACCGTCTTTACTATACTTAGTAAAGGTGGGCTGTGACATGAGTATATCTATACTCAGCCCTGCATGTTGTTTTTCCTAATGTGCAGGTTGAGTGATGGTTGATGGGGTGGATGAAGTGTTAAGTTGAATACCTTTTTGTCGCTTATCAAGTTTTAACCTTGAACACGCATCGTTATATGTGTGTCTCACATGTATTCCCACTGCAAACATTTTGATATCTAGTTGTGTTTTAAGTTATCGAGTACATCTGCTACTGTCACAATATTTATTTGAAATTTTTTAAATATATATATCATGATTGTTATTTTGATTTTAAAGAAAATTATGTGTCGAGTTTGTTGTAGCCTAAGTCGCACCCCTAATTGAACCATAATGAATAAAATTTTATTTATAAATATTAGAAATTATAATATTGTCTACATATATATTAAAACAATAAATCTAACATATTATGTAAACTTATATTTTATATGAATCTATTTTAATTAAGCTGATTTTATTTAATCAATTTACTGGGTTACTTTAATTAATTAGACTTTTAAAACGGGTTATATTTAAACACAATCTAGAGAAAAATTTTCAGTATTAATTTATAGTCTAATACCTCCTAATAGCTCCATAACTTGTAGAAAATCTTGGTCATATCTTGTTAGAGTGATACTTAGTGCTTCTATGATACCAAAAATCTTTAGCAATACAAAAATATGATCCGGATGTTTGCTACTTCCAACCTATACAAATATTAAAGTCTTATACTTCAAATTTCTACATGTTTATTTATACATCACTACTTCTTAGAATTCCCACAACCAAAACCAACTTCACTCACTTACCTACACTACTTACTTTATCAATAATTCTTCAAAGTAAACTTCAAAATCAAAGTGCATCCAACTGTAAGTATATTATGTTTTCTTCTACCATTTAAATTTCCAAACTCAAAATCAATTTTTATTTGATTCTTAGAAGTTCTTTTTCTAAATACAGAAATTTAAGCTTTTACGAAAAAAAAAGAGGAATATAAAGGATATGTATCGTTCTCCCTACTTTATGTTCTAAAACTAAAAATCAAAATTGTGAAACTTTCACCGATTGGGCGAGTCGGGACTAGCTCTTGTTGAAACGGTAGAAAACGTAGAACTTTTTTTTATGGCCTTCAAGCTACTACTTGACCGAGAGAAAATGAGAATAGGACAGTGAGCGGTGGCTGTTACCTTGACCACTGCTTATGTTCTTCGTTTAGGACGAGGTGCAAGCTAGGAGAGGGAAATAATTATCGGAAAAAAGAAGTAATTTTTAGGATGAGATATGCGAATTTCATATAAGGAGATGTTATTACAGAATGGAGAGAGATAGTAGATGAGGAATGAGAGAAAGAGAGGAAGGTGTAGGGATGGCAATGGGTCTAGGACAGATCCGGTAGTTCAGATCCATTTTTACGGATTTGGGTCGAACAAATTTTGTACCCGTTGGATTTGGGTCGGATTTGGACTTATCTCTCAAATATTGGATCTGGATTTGAAATTTTTTTTCCAAACCCAGATTCCGTCCAGATCCAACCCGAGATCTGAAATTAAATATATTAAGTATAATAATTATATATATAATATTTATTTTAAGTTTTAGTTGTTTTTACTTACAATAATTAGATGATTTGTGACATTAAATGTAATAGTTATTTTTTATATCTCAAAATGATCATTGTCTATTTGTTTAATTATTTTCTTTATTTTAACTTAATGATAATTTATATATTTTCTATTCTATTGACAAGTGTACAATGAATATCTAACATACTTGTTCCATTGTTATCGAAAATTCTGATGACGATGGAGAACAAATTGATTTCATTGACATTTTCATTTTATTAATTATCTATGTTTACGTAAAAGAATCTTTTTTCTTAATTTGTGTAGGATCTTGTTGATTTTAAAAGTAGTAGTAATATAGAACACTTTGAGCTCGATAATTACAAATATTGTTTTTTGGAATATACTCATTTGAATGACTATGTCATTTTTATGGAATACAAACTTATATTATTTGGATGATGAAAAATTTAATGTTTGAATATTTTCAACGTAATATTTTTTTCTCAATTTGAATATTTGTTTAAAAACAATATGGATCTGGATTTGGACCCATAAATCTGCAGATCTAATATATTTGGGTTTGAGTCTAATTTTTATAGATTCAAAAGATCTGAATTGGATCTGAACAAAACGAAAAAATATGGATATGGATCTGGACCAAATAAAATCCGGCCCAAATCCAGCCTATTGCCATCTCTAGGAAGGTGTCGTGAGGTTTAGGAAATTATGATTTTTATTTCGAATTCATTATTTGAATTCCACAAATGGGCCATAAATAAATTATATAATGGGTCTCTCACTTAATTAGATTATGGGCCATTGAAACCTTATTTTAAATTTAATTAGATGGGTTTGTGTTCAAATTAATAAGTAGGCCTAGTTACTTAATTCACTTAAGGTTGGGCTTTATTAATAATATTATTCCTAAACTTGATATATACTCTTATATTTAATATAATATTTCTTAACTTACGTAATTGATTTAATTAAGATGCTTTAGTAATTAAACATGTTTAAATAATAAATTTTCAGATTATAAAATATATTAATAATTATTTCTTAAACTATGTTTAGTTTAAATATTTTCTAAGTAATAAAGAATGATTCTAAAAAATTTATATAAGTATTTTTTTTAAAAAGAACAAATATTAATTAAGTTATGTTTAATTCTTTTATTTTATATTTATAATTGTATGATTAGGTGCGGCAGGACTAAGGCATCGACGATGTTTTAATTGCTCGATTATATATTCAAGTTCAAAGTTTAAGGTGTGGTGATCTATTTAAGTTATGCCGTTGATTATCGTTGTCCATTTTAATATCATGTGTGACCGTATTTGTTAATATGAAACTATATTGGTGAGTAGCAATGCCGTTTTTCAAAGTTGCATCAAGTTGCTCTCACTCTATGTTATGCGCAAATTATGTTATGTCGCGAGGGGCCTGCCAAATGGGTCCAGGATGTCATAGTCCTTGGTATGCCACAGTGTGAAATCAAGTATATGTTATGATATCATGCGCAATTAAGTTATGTCGCCAGAAGCCTGGCAAATGGGTCCAGGACACGTCACAGTCCTTGGTATGCCACCGTGCAAAATCAAGTCTATGTTATATGGCCATATGTGTTTACCATTTTATTAACGTGAACAACTCTTGCTTAATATCACACACTGAGTATACTTTTGTATGCTCATTCCTCACATTAACATTCCAGGTACTTGAGTTCAGAGGCGCGTGGAAAGTCGAATGACGTATATTGATATTTAAGAAAAAGTTTATGCATTTATAGATTAAGTACTTTTGATATGCATTTCTATATTAAGTACTTTTGCAAGAAATGCTAGACTTGAAAGTAGGTGTATTTTGATCGACTTGCAAGACAATATTATTATGTAAGTCCATTATGTTTATTTTAAAAAGGGATGTAATACCCCGCATTTTTGAATTCCGACATAGGTAGTGAATCCCTCGGAATTATCCTTATTACGAAACCAAGAGTTTCAAGTACGTATGTAGAGTAGATGATGAATGGCAAACGTTGCTATTATTTGAACCTAAGATATGTTGCTAGTTGCTATTATTGACCTTATTGTTGCGATACATGCATCCATATATATATATATATATACGTATCGTATGCAACGGTACGTACAATTCATCGTTCGTTATATTTTTACATCAAGGCCTATGGTATAATACCATGAATTTTACAAATACTTATTTGTTAAATTAAGGGGGGGTATAACTAGTATAATATGCAGACACATATATGTACAAAGGGAGAATGTACTATATAAAAAGAAGGAGGGTTGCTGGGTTCGAACCCGCGCCTAACCCAGGGTGGAGGAACATATGTATATATATATATATATATATACTTAAGACACAATGATGATTAGAATGTTAAAGGAATGAGCGTGCAACTATTTAGATTCCCCATAATCCCCATAATCAGATTTTAGCAAGACATTAGCGTGTAGTTTCAGTAGAAATAGACCAATGAACGGTAAGCCAAAAAACTAGAACAAGCGTGCAACTGTTCATCTTCTCTAAATCATAAATAGCCTGCCACCCCTACTAAACCTAGCCATCAGCGACGCCCCAGCTTCGCCCAATCACCATACCTGCAAAATCCAAAGGATTAAGCAACCGCATTAGCTTAATCGAGAATGAAGGTTTCAGTCTTCTATATAAGGGGGAAGAATTTTAACTCAAACCACATCCAAATATCATTTGCACCGAAACGCTGCCGAATTTAGAACTCGAAGAGAACCAGGAGAAGGGAAGTAGCAGCAGTAGTGTTGCACGAAAGAGAATATAGAGACATCTTGAGGTAAGAGTTTGAAGCTCTAGCATTTTACGTTCATGCTTCTTAAAACTAGATTTAGGAATGGATTATGCATGCAAGACAGCTTTAGAATGAACCTAGCTTGAACTTTGAACTTAAGAACTGATTTCAAACGTAGAAGCTTGGACCATGAATGTAGGAACTACAGTTGAACTTAGAGAGACATGCTCTTACGAAAGAAAATCATGCTTCTATGTATTGCTTAAATAATGTGGATGGAATCAGATGAATATGGATGAACAACCTACCCTAATCTATAATCTGTATAATAAAAGAAGAATAATTAAGAGAAACTTACCTAATGACTATGGAAGAGGTAGTGCACGGCTGTGGTACAGCCGTGAGCTTCCCGAACGACCTCAAACCAACCCCGAACCAATCCAGAATACACCAACCCAAAACAAGAAAATAATATCTTGACTCCTAGCTAAAGCTTTAATCGAAAGTAGGAGGAGAGAATTAAGATACAATAAAAGAATAAAAGGGCAAGCGCGAGAGCACCCCGAACCAACGGCAGCGAAGTGATAACGCTGGAGAAGGTGAAACAGATAGTGAAAATAGAAGGCGAGAAGCAGATCGTGAGAACAGAAGGTAGAACAGATAGTGATGTTTACTATCTGTTGGTGAGAACAGATAGTGATGTTTACTATCTGTTGGTACGTGAACCACCTGTCTGGAAGAAATCTGTCTGTTAATGAGAACAGATAGTGAAGATGGGTGAGCATACTATCTGTTGATGAGAACAGATAGTGATGACCAGAAAGCATACTATCTGTTGGTGAAACAGATAGTGATGTTTACTATCTGTTGGTGGAAACAGATAGTGGTATATACTTGGAGGGCAATCAAGCTGCTGAGTTTTGGTGGGGGCAGCCCGCTGCTGCAAGGAGCTGGAGCAGATCGACTATCTGCTGTTAAGCAGATAGTGAAAAGCAGATCGATCGCAGATCGATTGCTGATCAACAGATCGACTATCTGCTGTTAAGCAGAGCAGATCGATCACAGATCGATTTCTAATAAGCAGATCGACTATCTGCTGATAAGCAGATAGTAAATTATGAAATATCACTATCTGTTGGTAGAAAACAGGTAGTGGTATATAGCGGAGGTAAAACAGATCGGTTCACCAAGAAGGAGTAGCTCGCTGCTGTGAAGTCCAAGCGGGAGCAGCTCGCTGCTGTGCCTTGGCGATAGAGCAGATTGTTTTGGAGAGGGCAGATCGTTATGGAGCCACTCAACCAGATCGTTTACTTAGCGGGGCAGCTCGCTGCTTAACAAAGAGAAGGACAGCGAAGGAGAGACAGCGAGTGGAGAGACAGCTCGCTGTGAGAGACAGCGAAGGAGAAACAGCGAGTGGAGAGACAGCTCGCTGCCGAGAGACAGCGAGAGGAGAGACAGCGAGAGAAAGAGGAGACAGCGAGAGAAGAGACAGCGAGAGGAGAGACAGCGAGAGAAAGAGGAGACAGCGAGAGAAGAGACAGCGAGAGGAGAGACAGCGAGAGGCAGCGAGAGATAGAGACAGCGCGAGGGTCATGGGCCGGGTTAACGGGTCAATAACTAAATGGACTAGGCTTCATAATAAATCATTTGGGCTAAAGATTTAATTGATTGATTGGGCCACTTAATTTATCCAACGGGTTAAACCAATTTATGTCGTAGATTAAATGAATTACGTAGGTGGATTATGAATAATCCTATTAGATGGAAATTACCTATGTATTTAGACCAAGCCCAAGAAGTAGGATATTTATATAATCTTATTAATTGATTTAATTACGAATCATCCTAAGATGTATATATTAGCTAGGTATTCTAATCTATGAAAGACTTATAGATATTCTGAGTTATGAATCGAGATATTAATTTAGAAATGTCCCTAGTACATTACCCAATAAATATTTATCCTCAAATTACACGATGACTTAGAAATCACCGAATGATTTATCTAGAAATACAGCTCCTAGACTTATGTTCTAGCCGATCTTTAAGGATCGAGACTAAATCCTCATGATAGCCGAGGATAGTAACTCCTTACCTTTAGAATTTATATGATATGCTCGAGTAATATATCTCACCAGAGATTTATATGAAAGGTTTCGACGAGAGGTCGGATCCGCATCACGAGAACAAGGCAAACACCAATCAAGACCATTCAAGTAGGCTTTTCTTACCCTATGAAAATATATGTGTGTATGCTTTCAAATGAAATGAGATATTTTCAAAAGCACTGTCTTGCCAGAAATGTTTTTGATTTATGTATGATACCTATCTGTTATATGATAATCGAATTCGGGTTCCAGTGGGTTAGCGTCTCCACTCGAACTAGTGTACACAAAGGACCGTGAGTCATCTAGATGTTGACCGGTCAAGTGTCTGTGGGAAGTGGCCACTTCCCCGGCACATAGAACTTCAGATATGGTTGAATACAAAGAACTAGGACTGCAGTCAATTAGAACTTTCTCAAGAAATGATTTTGTGAACATAGGTGCTTTAGAGACAAAATCCCTATGTTTCACTTGAATGGCTTGGCAGTTATATATGTATGTGTGCGATTTCGGCACGTGTCTACTGAGTACATTTTGTACTCAGCCCTGCATGTATTTCTAAACGTGCAGGATAAGAATGAAGAAGGCGTGGGTGCTTGTCGTGCTTTTGTCGGACTCCATAGTAGCTGACTCTTGGGGGTTCTGCGTGTCTTCATACACGTAGGATTTCGTTATGCGATCCTGAAAGTTCCGCTGCTAGACCTTATGTAGTAGACCGAGACTAAACTCCGTATTCTATTATGAAATGTAACGAGCATATGACTCTGACTTCCCGTTTTTACGGGTTTGGTCCTTATTTCTATGTTATGAAATGAATGATTACCTTCTTCTCTTGTCAATTATTCATTTCGTTGGTCATGTTCCCGGCTTTACTAGAATTAGTAGGAAGCGGGCGTGACAAGGGACTTGTTAGTTTATTTCAATTTACTAATATTTTAAGTTTAAAGATTTTATTTTTACTAAGACATTAAAGAAAAAAAAATTATTTCACTTATTTATGATTTAATCTTTATTAAATATTATTTTCGCATTAAAAATTTATAAATTAAAATCATATAATATTAGAGTGTTACATTTACTACTTGTAAACTATACATCCTTTTGTCGTAGATATAACTTATCCGTATCGATTATGTAAATTAAATCCCCTTTGACCCTTAAATCTCGTATGCTTATTAATTCTTCATTTACATATAAATTGATTACATATCGAGAAACAATGACATTATTTTCCATTTTAAATTTTCATTTTCATTGATAGTGATAGAACCCGTGTGAAGGGCTCGTAAATCCGTAGGATCCACAAGTTTAATAAATCGTACAAATAATTAATTCTTATCACATGATACCACCTGAAAAATTAAATGCAGTATGAATACATTTTTCCTTTGCTAATCCACTGCTTGCGGAGAGACGATTTGAATCGTCAGAAACGGACAACAATCCACTCTGGACAATTGAATATGACCTTCGAAACTTCTAACCTGTTACCCTTACCTACAATCCGACTATCGTGTGGGTAATAATCCATGGGGGTTTGTCAAACAGGAAAAAATTAAATTTCCAAGGTGAAATACTTTGAATTTAAAAAACACACACGAAAGGTGTAGTGTATTACTAGTGTGTGTTTTAGGTGCGACGAAAATTACTGACTAGAATAAGTGATTTTTCTCCCACCACCTCCCTCTTATTTATAGGTGTAAGTAGGACTATGTTGGAGCTTCAAAGATGAATGAATAAGTGTTGGGAACCCCAGAAATTTATTTATGTTTTGATGATGATTATCGAAACAACACTTAGTTAATATAAGTTCTTTAAAACCAAGTGATCAATATCATCTTTTAACGAACAACTCATTTATTAAAAGGAGCAGGTCGTTAGTTATACGATATATATTATTCTTATGAGCTTTCTTGGGCATATTGATTACTATTATGACGGGTATAAGTTTATTTTTAACAGTTAGCTAAAAATATAAAGGAACAGATCGATGATAATGATTTGGCCCTATTTAGCATAGTTGTATTTCTTTGTTTAGACTACTTGTCATGGTTTAGACTTAGCATTTTTTAAAAGATAGATTTTATCAGATCGATGATGTAAAAAGAAAGTTTGTAGTTTCAAACTTACTTTTAGAAACAATATGTTTATCTAGTTCTTTAAGAATAGTTAGATAGTTTGTAAAAGAACATGTGGATAGAAAAACCACCTGTCCTATAGAACTAGCTGTTCTTTATTGTAGGATCAACGAAGACTTGAGCCATCTCTAATAAACGATCATGGAACAGACAGATCGTTTATTCCACTGCAACATCGTGCAGTACAATAATGATCAAATCGTTATAAAATGATCTGTTCCTATGATGTCTCGCTGTATGACTCAAGATGGGCTCAAGAATCAAGAAAAATAATCAAAGTATTAATTTGGTCTCAAACAAATTAATACTTGATTGAACAACTCGATGGACAGATTGTAGGAAACGATCTGTTAGCTTAGGACAAGCTAGTTGGTCCACACAATAACTATGGTGGGCTACCGACATACATAAATTTATCATAAGTCAACCACTCAGTGTATTTTCATATCGAAGAGGATATTTTAAGGAATGAAGTACAAGAATATTAAAGTAGATGTACGGTGAATCATTCCAGTTGAGGCAAAGCACTGAGGGGAAACACGTGAAAGGTGGGACAAGAAGCATTACATGCGGTGCATGTAACATCAACCATGCCATTAATGCGATGAAGAAAGACTTTTCTCTGTCTAACAGATAGTTCTAGCAATGGTGCTATATATACCACCTTCACTTCCAGAAATAAGTATGAGAATTCAAACGATTAACATTACGATTACTTTGCTCAAAACCCTTCAAGCTTCCAACATTAAAAAACACTCCAACCTCTACCCAAAATTTTCTTGAGTGTTCTACCTTAGCTTGAAGCTTTGTGTTTATGGAAATCTATTTTCAAAACCAAAGTCTAGGATCTAGTTTAGATCAAGTGAATTTATTTCTTAGATTGTAGTTATCAATCTTCGAAAGAAGAAGTGTAATCACAATGATAAAATCTAGTTTGATTTCTCTTTGTGGCTCATACTCAACGAGTAAAAAGAAAGGAGAACTTTTAGTGGATTATCGATTTAGATCTTGATCGAGCCGTGGACGTAGGGACAATATATCCCGAACCACGTTAACCACTTGTGTTCTTTATATTTCTTGTTTACTTTGTTTATTCATCTTCTTCATATCATTCTCTTAAATCAACTTGCTAATATCTTGAGTAAGAAAACTGTTTTCTATATTAAAAAGAACATTAACCACCAATCTTCTGCACACAACTCAGTTTCAGTTTAACTTGTTTAAGTTATTCTTAATCTAAGTTATTCACATATCAATGCCTTATTTGTGTGTTTAGTTCTTCGTAAAAGAAGAACTTGACTTGCTTCTCAAGCTAGCTTAAGTTATTAAGTGTGCTCAAACCTTGTTTATCAAACTTAACCGAGAAAACCCTAAAAGTTTGAATTGGTGTATTCTCCCCCAGACACCAATCTTGCTCTTTCGGGACCATCAAGTGATATTAGAGCAATGGTCCAGTTTGGCCATTGTTTTTGTTTCACAAGAGTTAACACTCTGTGCTAAAAATGTACTTGTAAGAATGGAAGGTCAATTAGTGCGAGCTTGCGAGGATTTTTCCATTGCTGGATACGATGACTGAAGCTTCATAATCGAGATGTGTTTGAGAGCTCAACACATTAAAATGTGGAAAGTCATCACCAATGGTCCAATCAAGATCATGCACAAATCCAGCGTTGAAATCAAGGATGGTATTGGACCTGTTCCCACTGCTGAGATAGTGGAAAAGGAAAAGGACATGGACGACTACACGACCGAAAAAACAAAGGAGGCTGGACTTGACGACTTTGCTAAAAGTCTCATTTCTAGCACGATAAGAGGCATCTATCTTCCCAAGATTCGACATCTCCAAACTACAAATGAGATGTGGGATGTACTCAAGGAGATCAGCTTGGGATCCGACGTGATACAAGAAAATAAGTTGTCCATAGCTTGTAACAAATTTGAGGAGTTTAAGATGAAGGCCAGAGAAACAGTAACACAAATGAAGCACATGTTCACCGAAGTGCTCATCGAAATCGCAATGATTGACAAAAACAAATATTCTCAACGTGAGAAGAATTTGAAGGTCATCCGAGCTCTACCTGTGAGCTGGAAAATCTACTCTGCTATGCATCCCGTGATGCCAGAGTTCAATTCTCTAACCACTGAGTCACTTTTTGATTTACTAACTGACAAGGAGTACAAAATTAATCGTATTCATGGCTCATCTAATCCATCTTCTAATAATGCATCTACTTCACGTAACAAAGACAAAGAGGTGACATTCAAAGAAAAAACTAAAGATGTTGCAAAATTAACTCCAAATGTCAAAGTCAAGGAATTGTCCAGCTCAGATGATGAGAATTATCCAATGAAGAATTACTTCGAAGAATATTCTCTCATGGCTAACAGATTCCAATGAATGAAAGTGAGAGCAAACAAATAAAAAAGGCTCTACAATGACAACAACAGAAGCTTAAGGGGGAAAGATCGATTTGCTGATCGACCTGATTGTAAGAATGAGGTAAAACCAACCTCATCTGTTAAAACTGACATCTTTGAATTTTCTTGTTTCAAATGTGGGAGAAAGGGACACTTCAAAACAGACTGTTCTGACATATCAAAAGCTGAAAGAGAGGAGCTTAGAGCCAATGAGATAAGAAATTAAAAGAGCAACGAAAATGATGAAGCTGAGGAGGAGCAGAGGAGCTAGAAGCTGAGGAGGAGCAGGCCAAGATACCAGAGCCAGAAGAGCCAGTCAAGAAACCCGATCCGGAGCCAACGAATAAGCCAGCCCAATCCTAGAGTCAAGTCGCCTAAGAAGGCTCTGGAGGAGAACATGTACTACAAGCCACACTTCCCCAGAAGGTTGGCCAAGACGAAGGAAGCTGAAGAGATGAAGGAACTACTCATGGTGTTCCAGAAGATGGAAGTCAACATTCCACTTGTGACTGCACTCGTGACTATGCCAAGATGCACGAATTTTTTGAAGGAGTTGTGTACCAAGAAGATACAATACCCTGACAATACAAGATTCCTAGTCGGAGAGAATGTCTCTGCAGTGCTCAAGAAAGATCTACCAATCAAGTGCGATGATCCATAGATGTTCTATATCCCTTGTGTGATCGGAAACACAAGCATTGATCAAGCCATGCTAGATCTGGGGGCTTTGATCAACATCATGCCCCTATCCATGTACGAGGAACTGAAGATAGGCCCACTGAAGTCATCTAGGGCCGTGATCCAGTTAGCGGACAAGTCGAGCATTTATCCTGAAGGCATGGTGGAAGATGTCTTGATCAAGGTACAAAACTTAATTTTTCTCTTT
Organism: Leonotis leonurus; assembly: GCA_026898415.1. Taxonomy (NCBI): domain Eukaryota; kingdom Viridiplantae; phylum Streptophyta; class Magnoliopsida; order Lamiales; family Lamiaceae; genus Leonotis; species Leonotis leonurus. The sequence goes on from JAPKLX010000080.1 coordinate 1,260,937, forward strand.
GATTTTTATGTACTTAACATGGGCAGCTCTGCTGCCAAGAAGCCTCTTATGCTTTTAGGTCGACCATTCCTCAAGACGGCTAGAACCTTGATTGATTGCGATACTGGGAAGCTGACTTGCAAGTACGCAGGAGAGAATAACTTTTGATATCTACAAGGCAGAGCAGCATGCTCTAGACGAGGAGATATTGGATTTTGTGGAGTCCATTGACAAAGACATTGAGGAAGCCTTGCTCTAGATTCTGAACAAGATGGAGGATGAACCAGGCCATGAGGAAGAATCAACCACTGAGACATCTGTCCAAGCAGTGGAGAATGGAGTCCCTAAATCACTCTCGATTATGGGGAACCAGATGGAATCATCCATACTCAAGCCACCAAAGTTGGAGCTGAAGATCTTGCCCAAGCATCTCAAGTATATTTACTTGGGCAAGGAGGAGACATTGCCAGTGATTATTAGCTCAGAGTTACACCAAGAAGAAGAAGATATGATCTGAGATCTACTATGGAAATACAAGGAGGCTATAGGATGGACCTTGACCGACATCAAGGGAATAAGCCCCACGGTATGCCAACATCACATTCTGCTTGATCAAGATGCGGTATCAGTTAGAGATCCACAAATGAAGCTTAATCCAGTCATGATGGAGGTAGTCAAGAAGGAGATTGTCAAACTCCTTGACATGGGGATGATCTATCCCATTTCAGACAGCCGATGAGTCAGTCAGATCCACGTTGTGCCTAAGAAGTCTGGCGTGCAAGTGATCGAGAACGAGAACAAGGAGCTGATCACGACAAGACTGTAGATAGGCTGGAGAGTTTGCATTGACTATAGAAAGCTGAACAAGGTGACCAGGAAGGACCACTTCCCATTGCCGTTCATTGACCAGATGCTCGAGCGGCTGGCAGAAAATAAGTTCTTCTGTTTTCTTAATGGGCATATTCGTGATATATGCAAATATGGGTAGCACTCGAGGACTAAGAGAAGACTACATTCACTTGTTGTTGGTCCTGAAAGAGCAAGGTTTGCTGTGAGAGGGGGGGGGGGGGAGACACCAAATGAAAACTTTTCAGTTTACTTGACTAATTACTTAGAGAGATCAAGCTTTCCCATGAAGAGATTGCTGAAGTTTGACTGACCAGATCGATCACCAGATCGATAGCTAATCTGTCCAAGTAAAATCTCTCTCGTGATAAACACTTAGTAGATAGCAAGAGTGATCTTGTTATCCAACAGACCGTTGTGTGCGAGAAAATGGTGAACTTAGTCTGTGCTCTTTATTAGAAAACCTTTAGAAAACTTTAGTCGTGCAGATTAACAGATTGATTAAGAATGTAGATTAAATGCTCGTGCTGGTTAGTGAATAAAACAACTGAAAGTAAAGATGCGTAAGGTAAATAACATAGTTGTTTTTACGTGGTTCGGGAAACCCCCTACGTCCACTGTCCAATCCAAACTGGATCGGATATCCACTACTAGGATGCTCTCTTCTTTATACTCGCTGAGAACGAGCCACAAGTTCCAATCAAAACCTGATTGAAACTTATGCACGAATAAGGGTCGTGTCCCTTTACTACTTGCAGTTACAACTGCTACAAAATACCTTCACGTTAATCCACTAGAAAACTACTAGCTAGCGAAGATATCTTCCTTCTTCTCGATAAGACAAACTTAAATCGAGTGGTGTGATTTCGATCACGAACGACTTAGAACTCGGTCTGTAATGTAGAAATCTCCTCGTTGAATGCTTCAAAGATTGAGTTGATTTCTGGGCAGAGTAATAGCTTGTAAAAACTTGCGTTTGATCGTCAGTGTTGCATCGTATTCTTCCAGGTTTGGTTCCAAACTTTTATTGGTGTAGAATTTTGAAATTCTAATTGTTGGGCTTGATTGGCTTGAAATAAATGATGATTTCCTATCAAGAGATATGAATCCCAGAATGTCTTCTCTTGCCTTGTGCGAAAGATTGACCGGATCCTTGATATATGAAAAGCAGATAATGATTGATTCTCTTTTCCTTCTTCGTGCTGTTGATTGATCCTCCTTCAATTCTTGATCTCTAATTGATATACTCCTTCTTCGTGAGATCTGCTGTTGTGGCAATCTGAGTGGGATTCTTTTAAGTTCATCTAGGCAATTTTATTCGTATGCCAGATGACTAGTAGATCTGCTCCTGGGCTGGCTCACTTCTCATTGCATGATCTGGTCCAACAGTTTAACGTCAATTTGGTTAACATCAATTTGCTCCAAACTGTTCCAAAACATGGTTGCAATCACTGTGAATAATCTCTCCATAACCAGATTGAGTGGCCATCGAATAGATCATCTGTTTGCTTGTAAGCTTCTGCTGGTCTACTTCTTCGAATAGAATATCAGCTAACCAGATGACTTCTATAGGATATAGTCCTTTATATTCTAAGTCCTCATCTAACCTGGTCTATAGACTTATTCTCTATTAGATTCACTTTATAGGATAGTGATCTGTTACATGTAGAACAGATTAAGGCCTACTAGACAGAAATAAGTCTAAGTGTGTTTCGAAAGGACATCATCAAAACTAAATTTTGCGAAGGGTTCCCAATAATTTCTCCCTTTTTGATGATGTCAAAACCACACTTTACAATAACCCTGGTAAAACAATAAGGCTTGATCTGGTTTGAATTTACCAGAAGGGTTAATGAGTCGTTATTAATTATAGCGAACATAAAGCATTAATCTATTTCTGGATAATGAGTAGTTGTCATCAGATAACCCACATAGTATATATATCAGATAAGATCAAGCAAGTTACATGAAGAGTCCAAAACCAATCAAAAACAAAAGACAACAGATGGTGTAAGATAAGAGAAATTCTAAGTGAACCATCTGCCAGCTCCTCCCTTCTTCATCTTCTCTCTCTGAGCATCAGAGGTCAGCTGTACACTCCCATAAATCCTATCTCGCACTCTTGCATAAATGGGATCATGATTGTCAATCTTGTAGCCTTTCATCTTGGCTACCTGGTTGATATAGTTGAGAATGTAGGTCTTGTCAGGTATATTGCTTCCAAGAATCATCGGGCATACCATGAACTCCCTTGCGAGTGCCTTAATCTGGACTTTAGCATTCTCGGCAGCCGATTTGATCTTCTGAACCAATTCTTTATCCACAAAATTTTCCATATATCTGTGGAAGTCTTCATCAGGTGTTGATTCAAAATAAGTAGGCTCCTTCAAAAAGTATCTGTTCATTATGAAGCCTTGCTTTAATGATTCCCAGTCTTTCTGTTCTTTATCTGGTACCCAATTGTCCTTGGGTGTCTTTTTCTGCAATGAGTGATTCCAAGCTGTAAATAGCTTCTTTTTCTTGGACTGAGGTGTAGACTGCTGATTGTTCTGATCTGGGCGGAGAGAACGGTGTCTGGGATGTCTTCTCTCTTGCCTCTTGCTCTCTCTCAGCTTGCTCTTTGTAAAACTTTGCTCTGAACACAGGATCAAGAGTTTGTTCTCTGCTCACCCCAAATAGTAAGAGCTTGGCAACTTGGGCACCCTCATCATCTGTAATAGGTTTCTTGCCATTGTTACCTGCTTGCTGTTGTGGTTGATCTGATGGCTCTATAGTCGGATCAGCCTGAGGGGGCGTGTATGATCTCACCAAAAATGGTTGCCGAGATTGATCTGCTCCTGCAGGTTTATCTGATCCTGCTCCTCCAGTATCTCCATCTGGACCTTTGTCTGGTCCACTCTCATCTGCTCCTCCAAGGTCTCCTCTTCCTTCTCCACCTTTACCTCCTTTCTCAGATCTTTCCCCCTTTTCGACATCATCAAAAGTGGTCTTGATGAGTGTGCGAAGGGAATTGATCTCTTTCTTCATCTCCTTGAGCTTCTTCTCGGCATCTTCTTTGAAGTTAAGCAGGAAAGTGATGTTTTGGTCTGCATCTCCTATCTTCTTTTCCAGTCTGCTATTCATTGTAGTAAGATTCGCATCATATGTACTTTGAAGTTCTTCCACATTGGTAAGCCTAGTTTTCTGATGCTCGTATTCTTCCGGAGTCGAATAGAGAAGATCATTGAGAACATTGATCAGATTGCTTTTCATTATCTCCACGAACCTCTCCCTCTCGAAGGTAGCAAATTGTGTGTGAATCTCTGCGGTAGTAGTCTCCTTGACTCCAGCTGTAATAGATACTGATTGAGCTTTAACGGCAGCATCAATCAGATCTTTCTCTTTGGTTGCTAGATCAGTGACCAGAGTATGAATGGTCCGGACCTTCTTCTCTACAGTCTCCAACTTCTGATCTGATTTCTCTCAAGCTGCTTCAGCTGCTTCTCTGTCATCATCCATCTTCTTGTTTAGCTCATTGACCTTGTCTTTGAGCTTTCTACGCAAATCTTTGTCCATATCATTCACATAGTCCTTCTGATGTTGATTAAAATCAGTGAGGACTTGTGTGGTCTTCTCTTGGATGATGTTACAAGTGTTGGTCATCTGATCTTGTACACGGATGGTGATGAGATCATCCACTTGCAGATTGTTGAATGAATTTTGTTCTCTTTCAAGGATCTCTTCCAGATCAGTGAAAGTAACATGTTTCTTCAATCTTGCAGTGGCCCTTGGAGTGTATAGCTCATTGGTGGCCTCTCCTACAATTACTTGATCTGCTGGCTGTTCATCAATTGGATCTAAATTAATGACATGTGTTTTCTTCTTCTTCTTAGGTTTCTCTGTCTGGTCAGCAGATGGTGTTGATGTTGCTGTTGACTTGGGCTGGTCTGCTGCACCAGATGTGCTAGGTCTATCTGTTTGGTTATCTCCTTGACCACCCATCTGCACATCCTAGTCAGCTTCATCATTTGACCCAGTAACAGTCATGTAGAAATCCATTCTGTCGGCATAGAATGGTTTCAAGTTGATCTTCAGAAGTCTTGCTTCATGTTTTTCAATGGCTAGAATCATCTGGTGATATTCCGCCCTTATCTCTCCAACAGTATTTACTTGAAGAAGGCTTAACAAAGTGGCCTCTTCCACCTTCAGTTCCTCAATCGATCTGGTCTGCAGTAGTGCATCAAAGACATAGTACTCACTGTCTTTGATTAGCAGATAAAGTTTCACCCTTCGAGCTGCTCCATAGCTCTCTGGCAATAGGTGAATACCTGTAAAAGCATTGAGAACAGAATGGTCTGCCTCATTTTCCAACAGATGAATGACCTCCTATGCTTCTCTCTTCTTTTCCATCTCCTCATCAATTTCTTCTTCCTCCTCTTCTTCCTCACCGATCTTCTGCATGTGATCTGGTGAGGGAGTTTTTGTCCTCGCAGGAGAGAAGTCTTTGGCCTAGTTAGGGTCAAAAGTAGACTCTGGCTCCACATATTGAGGAATATTTGATGCTAGTTGAGTTGCTTCCTTTGGTTGTGGAATTTCTCTCTCCGATTGTTGGATATCTTTATCTGGTTGATGAGTAGTTGTCTCTTGTTGTGAATCTCTTGTTGGTGCTAGAGAATTAGGTTGAACTTTCTTGAGTCTTCTCCTCTTTTGCTTTGTCTGATGGGTTGTTGATGTATCTGTATTAATAGAGCTTGCCCTCTTGGCAGGTGGCTTCCTCTGTACTTTCTCCTTCTGCACCTTCTCTTTAGGTGCCTTCTCTTCCCCTTTGGATGGTGGCACCCAAGTGGGATTTGAATACCCCATCTCCAATAGTGCTTCCAGATGCACATCATCTAACACTTTGTTTAGTAAGGCAGGTGTTATCCCCAAAGAAATCTCAATCTGGTGCTGGTCTTTAGGTATTGTCAGCCTGGTGTTGAATTCCACAACATTTTCCCAAACTTTCCGTTTGAAAAACTTCTCCACCATAAAGCTTATCTTGGTGGAGTGTCTCAAATTTCTCTTCACTTCCACAGATAGGGCGTTACCCTTGGCATCTTTCGTCCACTTCACCAGTCTGGTTTCCTTCCCTAGCAAGTCAAACAATATTCTGCTCCAGTTGACTTTGAGATTTAGAACCACATCAGTCATGATTCTGAACTTGTCTTGGGTGACTTGGTCATAAGACCCACTGTGTGTCATAAGGATGCGTTCAACGAACTCAAACACCCGTTTGTACCTTGGTTGTAGCAAGGATCTCTAAAACATCCTCCCAGTGTATCGAATGGGAATAATCATCACCTTCTCCATAGCTTCTTGCAATTGTTCAGTGGTGATTTCTGACAATTCCATCCCTTCGTCCTTCAAACAATATGCTTGATTTATCATCGTCATCACATCGTAGGTGGTTTTTTTAGTTCTGTCTCCAATGGGCATTTGAACGTTGGCTTCATTTCCATCTTTCTCATCATGCCATGTTAAATAGAAAGTGGCTGCTTGCTTGGCCAGATACATAGCCGAGTGGAAGGTGACTATGTTATGGAATTCTAAAAATAGTATTCAACAGTGAATAACATGTAATGAAAGTTCCTAATAACAAGGCATATAGTATATCTCAGATTTTAGACATGAACACGAAGAACACTGAGATAAGTTTCCAAATTTCTATCTAAGCCTCAAGTAAGCAGACATTCCAAGGCTTAATAAACAACATAATCATCGAAAACATTAAAGCATAATCCTCAAAACGTAAATATATCCCCAGAAATCATAAGTATAGACATAGTATAATAGTTACGAAAAATTAAGAAATATTTAACTTAAAAGATGCTTAGCAGGTTCCATTAACACATATAAATACGAAATATAAACGCTAAAAGACTTCAAGAACCTCTACATTTCTTGACAACTGAAAATTCTTCTTCCAATTTGTGAAATCCATGGGTCTTATAAACAGCAAATGGCTCCGGTGACAAATATTTTTAAACTTCAGCAACATGCTTAAGAAATAATGAAGATTGTGGTAACATTTTCAAAAAGTTTGAAGTTTGGAAGAGTGTTCGAAAAGAAATTTGAAGATTGAAATCTTCTAAGTGCTTAGAAGGTTAAGAGTGCTCGGTGAAATGAAGTGTAAGATGAACAGTTATGAGCAAGTACGCATATATATAAGAAATAAATTGATGGCTAAGATGAAAGAGATAAAGTTTTAAGGGTTAGGATGAAATCTCCCTTTTTAGGTTTTCCCGCTTCAGCTTTCCTTTTTGCCGCCTTTCTCTGCGTCAGATACACGCGGTAGTTCCTAAGGTTAGAATGTAGAGCGTGTCAATCCTTCTAACCACTACAAAATTCCTTCTTCTATTTTGGTAATGATTTTTTTTATCATAGTTACCAAAACCTATACAAATCATCACAATTATGAAAGATTTAGAAAATCTATGTCGAAAAATAACTTTATAGACTAAGATTAATGTTTTGCCTCCTTTTGTTAGTCTAAACTCGTATTTCCCGTATTTTTATTCGTATTATTTTCCCTCGTTCCGTGATGTTTGGCCCGATTTATGTTTCATTTTATGTTTCAGGATCATTGGCCTAAACGAGCGTCGAACTTGGAAAAGAAACGAGGAAGAATCGAGAAACGAGGAGAAAATGAAGACTAGTGCTCAGACACTAGTCAGTGGTCGCGTGACACGCCGCGGCCGCTGACTAGGCCATGTGCGCCAGCGGCCGATCCAACAACTGAGCCAGCCGAAGGAGCGCGCGTCAGAGCAAGTCAGCGGTCGCTGACCTCGCGGACATTGCGGGGGCCGTTCCAAAGAACCCTAGAGTGGCACGGAGCCACTGGGTCAGCGGCCGCTGACCTCTATGTGGTCGCTGACCTACCTCTCGCCTATATATACTCGGCGAGATTCTCATTCGATGGATATAACTTTCGACACGACTTTTGGAACGCAATTCGAGACTACTTCCGAAATCACTTTTCAGCACTACTTTTAGACGTTTTCCTCTCATAGTTTTAGCTCGTCTTGACCTCGATCCGAGAATCAAGACCTAGATAGTTCTTCGCATTGTTTTCATTTTCAAGTTAGCCGATTGCAACATTCATAGTTTCGTACTTCGTTTCCAGAATTTCGTTGTGAATTCAAGACCGTTTCCAATTCTTAATTCAAGTTTGTTTCGTTTCCCTTTACCTATTCTTGTTTCGTTTATCGCTTTCGTTCTTCTTATCGTTTATGCTTTCAATTTCTTATTCCGTTTTCGATTTCTAGATTTCTTTCTGTACTTCTTTTGAATTCACGTTCCAAGTTATTTTTTTCCTAGAATAGATTTAAATTATTTTCTTAGATTAGATTTAATTCACTTTCTTAGATTAGATTTAAATTGCGTTTCATATTTACGTTCTTCTTCTAGATATAAAACTTCAAATCAAATCCTTTTTATTGCTTTCCGTTTATGAACAAAGAATCGAATTGCCATGTTAAGTCTTCTTTGAGAATACGACTTGGGTTGGCTTACTATTGCTAGATGACCTCGTTCTAAATTGCGAGCGACTCGAACAATTTTAGTCGAAACAATTAGAGCAGTGTTTAGATCAAAAATCGATACTAATTTCTGAGTTTCCCCTTGACTAAGTAATCTATTTTGGAAAATTAATTTCCACGTGGCATGATCAATCTTGTCCAAAAATTATGGTAAGTGTTAACACCAGATGATATGGTCTTCACTTCTTCTTGAAGTTGTTTGCTGACTATCTGTTCCTCATGAATGGAAATGTGATCTGATCTTCATAACTCCCATACTCTGGTAACTATCAATCTGATTATCACGATCTGTATGATGATCTGTTAACACACAGTCTGCACTTCATTAACTTTCATAGTTCATGATCTGCACTTTTTCAATCTGTTATATGATCTGATTTAATCATCTGATGTCAATCTGATCCTTTCATCTAAGTTCAGCAATCCTAGCTTTCCACATAGCATCTTGAATCTCTCTTCTGGTAGTGCTTTTGTAAAGATATCATCTTGTTGAACTTCTGTGTGTATCTTCTCGATCTGTACATGCTTCCTTTCCACATGATCTCGTATAAAATGATGTCTCACATCTACATGCTTGCATCTCGTATGTAGAACTGGATTCTGCGTTATGGCAATAACATTCGAATTATCAATGAATATAGGTATCTCTTTTACATCGATCTCATAGTCCTTGAGCTGATGCTTTAACCAAAGTATTTGTGCATAATAGCTTCTAGTGGCCATATACTCTGCTTTTGTTGTTGATGTGGCAATATATGTTTGCTTCTTTGAAAACCATGAGATCAATTTGTTTCCAAGAAATTGACAGGTTCCAGATGTTGACTTTCTGTCCAGCTTACATCCTGCATAATCTGAATTTGAATAACTTGTTAACTCAAAATTGTCATCACATGGATACCATAATCCAATGTGTGAGGTTCCTTTAAGATATCTTAGTATCTTCTTGGCTGCTTCCATATGTGACTCTTTGGGGTTGGCCTGGTATCTAGCACATACTCCAACTACAAAAGTAATGTTAGGTCGACTAGTAGTTAAATATAATAATGAACCAATGATACCCCTATATTGATTTATGTTCGCTGGTTTGCCCTCTAGGTCTGGATCGATTTTCCCATTTGTCTGCATTAGAATCTTGACCGGTTTACTATCTCTGATTCCAAATTTGGTGATTAGATCTTGTATGTACTTCGCTTGATTTACGAATATTCCATTTGATATCTGTTTCACCTGCAAACCTAGAAATAAATTCATCTCGCCCATCATGGACATTTGATACTTATTCTTTATAAGCTCTGCAAACTTATCACATAAATAACTAGATTGTGATTCAAAAATGTTATCATCAACGTATATCTGCACTAAAATGATATGTTCTTTGACTTTGATTATGAACAGGGTTTTGTCAACATATCCTCTTCTGAATCATGATTCTAGCAGAAATGTTGATAATGTCTCATACCAAGCTCTAGGAGCTTGTTTCAACCCATATACTGCTTTAGCTAATCTGTAAACCTTCTGATCTGGGTTGCCTTCTTCAAAACCAGGTGGTTGTTCCATGTATACTTCTTCTTCCAGAATACCATTTAAGAAAGCACTATTGACATGCATCTGGTACACTTTAAATCTCTTGTATGTTGCATATGCCAATAATGCCTTCTTGTTGACTGTATCCTTTAGCAACTAATCTAACTTTTTTTTTTCTGACAACTTCACCATTCTCATCTCGCTTGTTCTTGAATACCCATTTAACACTTATAACTCCTTGGTGTTTAGGTCGATCTACAAGATACCAAACTTGATTTCTCTTAAACTCATTGAGTGATTCTTGCATAACAATGACCCAATCTGTATCTTGTAGTGCTTCATATGCATCAGCTTGTTCAACATGAGATAGATAACAACTTAGAAGTGCACTCTCTCCATGCATTCTTCTGGTCTTCATACGATCTGGTTGGTTTCCAACAATCTGTTCTGGTGGATGATGATCTTGTATCCACTTCCTTCGTCTGGACATCTCTTCCTTTGATATATCAGCCTCTGGTTCTTCTGTTGGTTCTTCAAACTCAGGGTGTGCTATTGATGTTGTTTGAAAAAGATTCTCTTCTTCTATCTCTTGGTTGACATCCTGACTGTTGCTAATCTCTCTGGATTCTTCAGGTTGACTCTGGGCAGATTCTCTATCATATATTTTTATAAGTTCACTGTCTTCTAAGATCGATCTGTTCTGGTCCAGTTCAATGTGAGTTGTTCCCCCTTGCTATGTGCTAGTCTCAGCTACAGATTGAACATCGATCTCGTCCCCTTCTGTTGAATTCCAGATCAGGATATCTTCAAGTAGTATCCCTCCTGATCTTCTACTGTTAATCCGGTTATGAACCTGTTCGTCACCTGTTTCCCTGTATTCAAGAATAGATTCATCAAATACAATATGAGGTGTTACCTCCACAACATGAGTTTTCTTATTGTAAACCCTATACGCTTTGCTAACATCATAATATTTTAAAAATATTTGAGGGTCAGCTTTGCTATCAAAGGTTTTCAATTGAGATTTCCCATTGTTATGAATGTAACACGTACAACCAAAAGTACGAAAATACTGTATCCTGGGCTTTCTATTGTTCCAGATCTCGTATGGTGTCTTCCCATGTCTGAGAGTTATCACCGATCTGTTCTGTGTATAACATGCCATGTAGATGGCTTCTGCCCAAAACTTCTTTGGTAAACTGGTTGCATTAAGCATGGTTTGAGCTGCTTCTTTCAATGATCTGTTACGTCTCTTAACTACTCCATTATGTTGAGGTGTTCTTGGGGCAGATGTCTGATGAGTGATACTCATCTGGTTCCAATATGCCTCAATCTTCTGGTCTAGAAATTCTGCTCGATCTATTCTGATTGTCACGATAGTAGTCTCTTTTTGCTTAGTAATCTTGTTGAAGAAATTAGGTAGATTCTCCAATGTTTCTTTCTTCTTGAACAAAAAGATGACCCAAGTGAATCTTGAATAATCATCAATGATAACCAGAGTATACTTTCTCCCATTGATACTTAATGGCTTGACAGGGCCAAATAAGTCTAACTGTAATAACTCCAAAATCTTGGAAGATGAGTGAGCTGCTTTGCTGGCGAAAGATGACTTGGTCTGCTTCCCAGCTTGGCATGCTTCACAAATATGATCTCTGTCATATACTTGATATGGTAATCCTTCGACTAGCTTTTCTCTTGCAATCTTGTTGATAGACTTGAAATTCAGATGACTAAGTTGCTTGTGCCATAGCCAGCTTGTCTTAGAGATTGTCTTAGTAACTAGACATGTCTCGATCTGGTTCGTCCATTGAACAATGTACAATTTGTCATGCAATTTTCCAGTAAGAAGAATTTAATCTCTTTCATTGTTCTTCACAAAACAGTTGTTAGCATAAAAAACAATCTGATTACCATTAGCACAAAATTGGCTAACAAAAAAGATATTATGACTAAGACCCTCCACATAAGATACATTGGAGATAGTGGTCTTGCCAATCTTGACATTACCATATCATCTGGTATAACCTTTTGAGTTACAACCAAAGGTTACATGTGGACCTTGTCTTTCCACATAATTTGATAGAGAATTCTTGTCACATGTCATATGCCTCGAACATCCACTATCAATAATCCAGATGGTTCCCTTTGCTACTTGACTTCTTCTTGCAACTCTTCGATCCTGCAATTACATAGACTTAGCTACCCTTTCAATGAATGGGTGCTTGGTTAGTAGCAAATGTTCCCTTAGGAACCCATATCAGTTTAGTGTTAGGAACACCAATATAACAGGTAATCTTTCTCCCTGCATCATCTATTCTTGAAATAGCTTTGTAGACAGATGGATGGTTCCTTTCAACGTTGTTCCAGTTGATCTTATTTTTCTTTGTTGATGTTGTTCTGGTAGGAGCCTTCTGTTTCTGGTTCCTATCTTTTTTGATATACTGAGCAGACTGACCTTTCATTTGATAATACCGTCTGTCTCCTGCTTCTTTCACCATCATCTTCTGGGGTTGATTCTTCCCATTCTTCAGATTGATCATTTGATCTGGTATATTCTTTCTTTCAAATACGAACTTTGTTGATTTGGATTCTCTATTGTAGCCTAATCCAACAGTTGATCTGGTCTTATTCTACATATCCCAAATCATGTTGACACGCTCACTGCTTTTGTTGATCTTGCTCATGTTCTCCCTCATTTTCTGCAGTTTCTCCTCTGCTATTTCTTTTCTGGTGATCAAATCTTTGACCTTTGAATTGAGTGAGTAGACTTCTTCATCTTTGGTTTTGATCTGTCCTTCCAGATCGTTTAGTTTTGTAGAAAACTTTGTATTGGCTTCACTGAGAATCTTTACAGATTCATTCAACTTATCATTTTCTTTGATAACATTTTGAAAATACTTCTTTATGTTTTTGTAGCTCTTGAACATCTCATTGACTTCTTCCTATGAGTTTTCAGCTTCATTTTCATTTTCATAATCATATATAGGTATATTAGATGACATAGAGGCATGAGAGCTTACCTCGGTCTAGTCAAGGCCATTGTCAATTCCCATGTAGCATTCATCCCAATCTTCTTCTATGTCATGTGCATAGAATGCTTCATCGTTCTCTGATGAGCTATCTGATAAATGACTCGAACTGCTTGAATCTTCTTCAGCTAGCATAGCTTTACGTTGAGCTTTAAACTTTCGATCTCTTTTTGCTCTAACTCTTCTCTCTGACTTTTGGATAGGTCAGGGCAATCTGTCTTGAAATGACCTGTTCTGCCGCAAGCATAACAAGTATAATCATTAGAGTTAGATGTCTTACCATTTACTTTTACCTTGCCTTTGCTATCAGATCGATCTTGATCTCTATTCTTCTGAAATCTACTTTTGTTATCCTTGTAGAATCTACGATATTTTCTCGATCAGACTTCCATCTTGTCCATTCTCTTTGCAATCATAGCAAATTCCTTGAGCAACTTGTCATAACCTCCTTCTTCTGGTACAACAGGTGCTACCGGTTCATCTGCTACACATTTTGCTTTGAAGGCTACTTCTTTTTCCTTTTTGGAACTGCTCTCGTTCTTCTTGCTAGATGCATGATCTGGTCCATGAATTCTTCTAACGTCACATTCATGGATAGCCAGATGATTAAATAATGCTTCAACTGAGAGATCGTCACGTAGTGATTGTATTGCAGAGTATATTTCCCAGCTTGGTGGTAGTGCTCTGAGTATCTTGAGATTTCTCTCTGAGTGTACTTGTTCTTGTTGAAGGCAGATACTTCAAGCAAAACTTCTATAAACCTGTTCTTCATCTGCTCAATGGTTTCTCCAGGTCTCATCTTGAAATCATCGAACTTGTTGCAGGCTAATGACAGCTTGTTCTCGATCATGGCCTCCGAACCTAAGCTGAGTTCACGCAGTGCTTCCCACATCTCTTTGGCTGTGTCAAGATCTTGAATTTTTGGCCAGATGGACTCCTTTGACTATGCTGGAAATAATTCCTTTTGCAAAGTCGTCCATGTTTGCTTCTAGTCGTTCTTCAAATATATATGTTTTGGGGTCTTTGAGCACGTTCTCCTTGACTACTCCAGTTTCAGTGATACGAGTCTTCTCTTCATAGATTGCTAATGGTCCTTCTTCTATTACTTTCCATATCAGGCAGTGATGAGCTTTTAGGCATGTCTTGATTTTCAGAAGGACCGAGATTCGAAGAAATTGACCTCTAGTTATGTGTTCACTTTGAGAGGCGGAGCCATGACATGGAGGAGTGTGAAGCAGAAATGCATCACGGACTCCACCATAAAAACCAAATATGTGGTCATGACAGAGGCCTCAGAGGAAGCGGTTTGGCTCAGGAGCTTCTTGATGGATGTAGATGTGATTCCGAGTATGCCTTCGAGTATCACGTTTATTGTGATAACTCAAGTGTAATGGCAAACTAAAGGGAACCACGGATCCACAAGGCAAGCAAACACATTGAGAGGAAGTACCGTATCATTTAAGATATAGTAAGAAGGGAGAAGTAGTATCCAAGGTAGCGTCGGACTACAACCTGATTAATCCTTTAAAGAGCCTGAACGATAAAACGTTTGAGAGGCACTTAGAGGGATTTGGGGTGAGACGTGTAGTGGACCTGCTTTAGGTATAAGTGGGAGATTTGTGATGTCATGCGACACAGATTGTATACTCTAAAGCATGTTTGAGTATAAGTGGGAGATTGTTAGGGTTTGTATACCTAAAAGCATGCTTTATGCTTGGACGATGTATCAAACCTGTTTTAAATTGCACTTTAATGAGAATAAATGATTCTATCATTGATTTTTCATATATATTATATATATATTCAATTGGGCCCAAAACGAGACTTGGGAATTAATTTAATCTAATTATGGATTTGACCAAGCCCATATTAATTTTGAATATAATTCAAATTTGAATTTGAATTATTGTTGTAAACTGCAAGAGATAAAGAGGGGGTATAGTTGCTATTATTTGAGATCTAATTCATTCTCCTTGGAAACCCTATTCTAGCCCAAGAGACTATATAAAGAGAAGAGAGAGAGGAAAGAGGGCGTGTATTACATGCTTAGCAGCCAGAAATCGGCGCCCCTTAAGAGATTAATTCTCTTATTTTCTTGAAAATAATACAGTATTTCACGCTGTGTATTTTCATCTTCTCTTCTCTTTACTTCTAGATAGATTCTCCCACACGATATTCTAGAAGATAGTAGGGCCATAGAATAGAAGTTCCTAAGGTCAAATTGGAGGAGTTGAAGATTGTAGATTCAAACGGAGTGGATTGCAGATCGTTGCTAGCGATTCAAATCGCTTCTCCACAAGCGGAGGAATTGCGTAGGAGGAGGTATAATTCTAGATTCCGCTTTATTATATTCTACTATGTGGCTTAAGAATTAATTATTTGTGTGGTTAATTAATCTATGGATCCTGCGGTTAAGTGTGCCCCTCATACGGGTTCCATCACCTCCTTCCATTCTTGATCTTTAATTAATATAATCCTTCTCCGTGAGATCTGATGATAAGGCAATCTGATTGGGATTCTTCTAAGTTCATCTAGGCAATTTTATCCGTATGTCAGATGACTAGTTGATCTGCTCCTGGGTTGGCTCACTTCTCATTGCATGTCTGGTCCAACAGTTTAACGTCAATCTGGTTAATATCAATCTGCTCCAAACTGTTCCAAAACATGGTTGCAATCACTATGAATAATCTCTCCATAACCAGATTGAGTGGCCATCGAACAGATCACCTGTTTGCTTGTAGGCTTCTGCTTCTCTGCTTCTTCGAATAGAACATATCAGCTAATCATATGACTTATATAGGATATAATCTTTTACATTCTAAGTCATCATCTAACTTGGTCTATAGACTTGTTCTCTATTAGATTCACTTTATAGGATATTGATCTGTTACATGTAGAATAGGTTAAGGCATATCAAACAGAAATAAGTCTAAGTGTGTTTCGAAAGGACATTATCAAAACTAAATTTTGTGAAGGGTTCCTAAAACTTGCCCCTTTGGAACTTTCGCCTACCAAAGAATGCATTTTGGATTGTGCAACGCCCCTGGGACGTTCCAAAGGTGCACGATGAGTATATTCTCTGACCTTCTTGAGCACTGCATTGAGGTGTTGATGGAAGACTTCACAGTCTATGGAAGCAGCTTTGGCCAGTGTCTTGAGCACTTAGAGATGGTACTACAAAGGTGTGTGGAGAAAGATTTAGTTCTCAACTACAAGAAGTGCCACTTCATAGTCAAGGAAGGCATTGTGCTTGGCCATGTTATCTCTGAGAAATGAATTCAAGTGGATCGTGCCAAGGTGGAAGTTATCGCCAAACTGCCGTACCCTACCAATGAGAAGCAACTGTGGGGATTCCTTTTCCACACGGATTTCTACCGCCGCTTTGTCAAGGACTTCACCAGGTAGCCCAACCAATGAACAAGCTGCTCTAGAATGATTTGCCTTGAGATTTCAATAAGGAATGCAAGAAGGAATTCCAGATCTTGACGAACCACTTGATATCGGCACCAGTAGTCAGACCACCCGAATGGGGGATGCCCTTTGAGCTAATGAGTGACGCGAGCGGTTACGCCATTGGAGCAGTGCTGGGCCTTAAGATTGGCAAGGAGAGCCATGTAATTTACTATGCTTTGAAGACCCTTATCGTAGCCCAGATCAACTATACCACCTCGGAGAAAGAGCTCCTTGCCGTGGTATTTGCCTTTGAGAAGTTTCACTCCTATCTCTTCTGGAGCAAGACAGTGGTCTACACTGATCACGTAGCGCTGAAGTATCTCATGGCCAAGAAGGATAGCAAGCCACGCCTGATAAGATGGATCTTGCTACTCCAAGAGTTCAACATTGAAGTGAAGGAAAAAAGTGGAGCCCAACACCATGTGGTTGATCACTTGAGCAAAATCTTGAGGGAAGATGACGAAACACCCCTCAATGAGAGATTTCCCAATGAGGAGTTGTACGGGATAGGCACTGCCGAGCCATGGTATGCTGACATAGTCAATTATATCATTACGAAGACTTTCCCGATGGAGCTTGACCAATACATGAAGGGAAAGATGAAGAAGCTGAACGAGTCATTCATCTGGGATGACCCATATCTATGGAAGAAGTGTACTGACTTAATCCTCCGAAGGTGGTATACCCGAGGAAGATCAAGAAAGTATACTTGAGCATTGCCACGAGAGGTAATGCGGAGGACATTTCAGGCCAATGCGTACGGCAAGGAATATCCTAGACAATGGGTTCTACTGGCCCACAATCTTCAAGGATAGTTTTGAAAAGTGCAGGACTTGTGACCAATGCCAGAGAGAAGTAAATATTTCCAAGAAGGACGAGATTTCTTTGGTACCTGTCTTACCAGCTGAGATTTTCGACATATGGGGCGTGGATTTCATGGGCCCCCTGCCCAAGTAAAATGGCAATCAGTACATCTTGCTAGAAGTGTGTTTTACCCATTTTCGGTCTCGTTTCTTGTGCATATTAAGTTGATATTATCGTGTGTTTGTTGTTCTATATGATTATTTGGTTGCCATATTTTTACATTCTAGGTAAAATCGGCAAACAAAGTTAACAAGGCTCGAGAAAAGAAACGAGGACAAAAAGCACAAAAAGAGAGGGCTAACGACACGCAAGGGTAGCGGTTGCCACACCCTAGCGGCCACTAGCCCTGCATCCTTCGCTGATTAAGACAGAACACAAGCCTAGCGGCCGCTGGCTCGTTGTGCGTTGGCCAAGATAGATTGCGAGGCTAGCGACCGCTAGCTCGCCTTGTTGCATCCAAGTCAGAATGTTGGGCTAGCGACTGCTAGCTCCTAATGGCCACTGGCCCCTGCAATGTGTTCAAAGACAGAACGTGGGGGTAGCGAGCGCTACCCCTTAGTGATTGTTGGCTAGACGGAAATTCTCCCATATATAATAAGTGCTCGCGTGAACTTATACATACAACTTATCATTCTAATGTTTTGAACCAAGATAGATGTGGGGAACCTTTTTGATGCTTGTAGAAATCATTATTTATATGTT
>JAPKLX010000080.1:1309716-1362121 GCA_026898415.1 Leonotis leonurus
GCAACATAGATAAAGCCCTGCTTAGCCTTCCTTGAGAATACGACTTAGGATCAACTTACTTATCTATAACGAATTCGTACTTTTGCGAACAATTTATTATAATAAATTGGAAGTATATTGGCTGGAAACATTCCTCGTGCCCGATACTGAATCCTTTTATCGGACAGTGGGTCTGGTCTAAACAACGCCACGTACTACAGTTTAAACTAAGAAGGAACACTCTGCAAGAAGAGAGAGAGTCACGAGAGAGGAAAATAAAGAAGAGAACGATAGAGTTAGAGAAGAAAAGGGAGTGTAAAAATATCTATAAAAAAATAAGGTAAAATTGAAATGTTTCATCAAAAACATCCACTTAAAATTAACCGACACTTTCCTTCGGTCAAACAAACACTACTCAATAGTATTTTAAGAGCGGACCTAGATTTTGAAACGGGCTTCTAAGTTTAAAAAAAAAGCTACCAAACAAAAGATAAAGCCTAGTTACCTTTCCTAATTAGTGTTTTAAGGACTACCAAACACTGGACTAGTGTTTAAAAAATAGATTTATTTAATTTTAGAATTTTGGGTAGATTCTTAATCAAACTAAACCATTGCACAACCTTACCTACTACACATATCTAAGAAATACTTTCTCCGTCTCACCTTAAATGCCGCAAAACTTTTTGGATAGCGTAACAATATCACATTAATTAGTATATTTAATATCTCACAACCACTTTTCATCTACTTACTATTAATGGGTTTTTAAGCCAAACAAAATTAGTTAAAAAAGGAAATGAGACATTTGAAGTGGAGCAACTCAATAAAATAACTGGGGCTTTTAACTACTCTCTCTGTCCCATTAATAATGACACACTTTGACTAAAAAGTTCTCACGGTTTTGGTCAAAGTAAGACATTACTAATTGGACTGTGGGAGTATTGCAAAAAGAAAATTGAAATCTAGGCCCGGTTATAATGAGATATGTTATACATATCAAATGATGCTTACACCTCTTTTGTATCACATACTGCAAGGTTTTGACAAACTGAGAATTTACAGAGCTGAAAGAATGAATCTGAACTCTAGCTGTTGATAAATGGATACTTTGATTCAACATAATTTTCTGTGTCCCATAAAAAAGATCCAAATGCAACGGCCTCCAATACCAGCATTGTAAGTCCAGAAAATGTAAGAGAAACTACTTCATCATTAGCTGCATCCAATGAACCATCTTCTGCAACCATAATATCAGGCCTTCCAAACAAGGCCTGCGTCTGCTTTTCAATCAACGATATCGATTCTTTAGATCTTATGGTTGCGTATCGCTGAAGTGTTCCTGCATCCAAATACATAACATATGATCTCAATTTGTACCGTTTCTCTTCGTAACTAGACTCAACTATACCTCCCCCATCACCCTCATCAGGATATATCCGTATCAAAGAATCTGCATCCCACAGTCCCCTTGAATCTGGAATGGGCTCTTCTAATGTGATGTCCTCTTCACCGAAACCTGGAGGAAGTGTGTTCATAGATCTCTCGAGTTGATACCTTTCATCAACTCTTCTGAGGAAGTATCCATACATGACTGAAGCAGCATAAAGCTTACCAAGTTTGATTTTACTTATCTGCACAATTGTATCCAAAGGCCCAACAGACCGCTCCCCAAGTACAAGAGAGATATGGCTTAATATCATCTCAAAAGCCTCCGGAGAGTGCACAGATTCCAGCTTCATCTCTTGGTTTGGCCAAAAGTCCAACCTTCCATCGGGATCAGAAGTTGATATTTTAGGAATCATTGTTATATTATTTTCCACAAATCTTTGCACAACCAAGCAATATATAATCTCCTCCAGTGTCTTTCTCCTTTCTTTTTCTTTCATTTCCGCAATTCTTCTGAATCATGAAAAATATTGATGAGAATCAACCAACAAGCATGGATCAGAAATTTAGATGGAAAAAAAATCCACGATCAATGTTGTATAAGGCAAAGGCGTACTTAAGGCATTTTGCCTCGGCAAGGCACGGCGTAAGTCTCAAACTTTAGAAATTTTAAGCATAAACAATTCCAAAATAATATAATAACAAACCATTAAGTTAAAATTTTAGAAACCTTAAATCCGTTGACATGAAGTCATTAAGTGTTTAATTATCATCAACCCATTACAGCCTCTATTAACCTCCTCCTCAGCTGACCAGTGAAAGGTGGTGGTGCCGATGGCTGGGAATCATGGTGGGCAGAGGAGGAAGACATGGGGAGGAATATAGGGAGATGATGAGAGTAGCGTTGTGTGTGCGTGTTGTTCTTCTACCATCAAGTTTTGTCATGTTTTTAACAATTAAAGTTCAGTTTTAATTGTTTTATATTTAACTATTGATGTGCTTTGCAATTTTAATTTAATTCAACAATAAAAAGCCAAAAATTATCACAAATTTAAGTCCAATTGCATGAGTGGACGAGGCTTGGGCCTTGCAACAATGTCCATGATTATTGTGGACCTCTGTAACTCAATTGATTCTGAATAAAATAATGCAGTAAAGTGAACAGTATATTAAACAGCTAATTTCAACGGTACTACTGATGCACAGTGAGTGTTATTGCATGTGGAATGCATTGATATACATCACCTAATGTTGTCTGTGCAAGAACACTTAAATGAGTATTCTCAGTATAGATGTTATACCGAACCTATATTCTTAATCATGGAACATAGGTAAGCAGAACGATACTACCTAATGAATACCTACTGAAATAAGCGCCTATCTAGAACACTTGAATGGCAATGAATATCAAGTTGTTTCAAACACTCATTAACTCATCTTAGGTGGGGAAGAGTTGTCACGAATTGTTACCCTCACATAATTCAGCCCCCTCCGACCAATCACTTGCATTTGTAGGATATAAAACTTGGTTCTATGCAACCTACACCAGCAGATGCAAGATGTTGTGAGAAGCCAGTTGCTTGTTGGTGCCCACTCAATGTTCAAATCACGAGGAAAACAGATTTTATCTTGTACTTAGTACTGAGGACCCACCAATGGTATCATTGTCCCTATTTACTTGGAGTTTTGAATGTATACCAACATCCATAGAGTTTTCCTTTCAAACTGAACATCATAAGGTGGGCAGTATTGGAGGATCTCCTCTCTATGCCGGAGCAGTTGTAATACCCGTTATGTTGTCTGAAATCTTCAAAGATCATATAAAGATCGATTAAATAGCTAAATGATCTCCTAGAGTGATTGCATTATCTCAAGAAAACCTTCTGAAAGAGTTCAAATGAGTTGTAAGCTTAGTTGAGCAAGTTGACTTAGTTACATTAGGCTACTCCATTCAAACACCACAGTGCACTAGTTGGAAATATCATCATCTACTTATCCCCTATATAAAACATTGTTTCTGTTTTAGCAGACACGAGATACATGAGGCCAATAGTTATGTACACAATAATCTATTTCAAATAAACTCCAGTAACTTCAACCTTCTCTATCAAAATCCAACCTCCTGCAATGCAAAGTCTCCTTGAAGGAATCCCTATTTATTTTAGTTGGCCCATAATCTATATAATGTGATAAGCCACACAAATTATTAGAGGAGAGAGAGAGAGAATTGGTATTATGCATTTTAAGGGAATAGAATCAAAAGGGGGATACTTAAAGCTTCTTACTCTTCCCATGCAAACACTAAATGAATTCCAAAAGCATAAAAGGGCAATGACGAATAATAAACCAACTTGAGAATCGAGGAACTGGAAATAGATGGCCAGACAACAATTATTTCAAAACCTCCAAATATAAAATACCCAAAGTCCAAACTGTTATAGGCACTAACTTCTTCTCCCGCTCCAGTGATTAAACTTCAATAAATAAATCATAGATTTTTTTGTAAATTGGTAGTAACACTAAAATAAAAATATATGAAGTGACTCGCATACCAATACATCAGTTACGAAGATCAAATGTCCAGAATTTTTTTTTCACCACAAACTATGAGCAATTGGACACTTCTCTATTCATCTAGTGAAAAGGAGAAACAAAGAAAAGAGAGGTGAAGATATAAATAAGTCACTTATTTCTATCCCAGGAAGATGAATACAGCAAGTATTTCAAACATAAGAAACCATCTATGATATGTTTTTAGTCGGATTTATATTTTAATCTTTAGGTTGTTAGAGCTTGTAACTCCAAAACATGATTTATGCTTGAATATTGTAACAGACTATTTTTCACTTCCATTTAATGAAAAATAAATATTTTTGTCATAGGTATGTGATTTATTTTTTGTCGATTATTCATTACAAACAAGTCAATTTTTCACATTGTAGACTGTGGTGGATCGATGATTACAAAAGGTAACACAGTCGGCTCTTTGTAAGATAAAGTTCACTTAGTCCAAACACAATTGGACAATAGTCGTTAAAGGCAGCAATATCATTCCAATGTCTAGAACTGAATTATATCGGTAAATTTATGTCAGTAAAGTTATGTTGGTGCACATGTAATTGCATATTTTCATTGTGTGGTTTTACAGTAAGATAAGTTATTATCTCCTGATAGTGAAGAATAGGTAAAAGATGAAGAAGAGTCATACTTTTTAAGCCATGGCTATCCGATAGCTGGTACCACACACGTCACACTGACTCTTAATGGTCTTCTCTTTCTATGGGCAAGTAGCTTTTTCTTCTCTCGCATGAAAAAATTCCAACTATGTTTCCTCTAACGATAGAAGTGGAAAGGGAGAAAGAAAAGATTAACGGGGTGAGCCATTGGATATTTTTTATTTCTTAATTCATGTTTGTAACATTAAATATATGTGGTTGATCATACACTGCTTTGATGTATAATGTATTTACACTTGTTGGTGTTTCGTAACCTTATACAGTAATATGTTGGGTAGTGATGATTGTTTAATGAGTAGTATTGGGATGCTATTGCGTAGAATCGCATCTCGGCGAGTTCAAGTTTATTATATCCATATGAGGCGCTTAGAAATGTTGTCTTCACTCTTCAGCATATCTTCGGGAATAATTCTGAGTTGGTGATATCCTGCTCATTGGTCCAATTTGTTGAACCAACATGTCCCATGCATCTCGTTGAGAAGCTCTTGAATATCCGGTATGGGGTATTTTTTTTGCCAGTGTTGCTTTCTTTGGGGCCCGATATTCAACACAAAATCTCCAAGATCTGTCTTCTTGCAAACCAATAAAATCAGGCTAGAGTATGGACTGCAAATTGGTTGAATTATCTAAGCAACTAGCATTTCACAAACTAATTTCTCCGTCTCATCCTTTTGAGCATGATTGTACCCATAGGTCGAACCGAAATAGGTAGTGTGCCTTCTATTAGATTGATCATGCGGTCATTTCGCCAAGCTGGGAGTAGACCTGACGGTAGCTGCGTGATCTTGGAGAAACCCGAGCGAAGGTGGTAGAGAAAAGAGTGATGCCCCTCCGTCCTCCATGTACAAAAGGAGCAACACCTCATCTTTTCGTGTCAGCGAGCAAAGATCATTACACACACGCTCGCCTTGTAAGGGGAAAGAAACAAGTTATGTGAAATAGATGACCATCTCCTAACATTACCCTGAAATGTTTTGAGGGTTCAATAGCAAAGTTCAAGGCTCGAGCTACATGTTCACCAATAAAACAGTGACGCGCGCCGCTATCAATCATTGTTAGTAGTCGTCAGCCATCCACTCGAATAAATAGCTTCAAAGTTTGCGCCCCATCGATTCCATTTGATGATAGCGGAGAAAGCTGCTCCAGTGTCCGGCTGCACCTCCGTCTCAATCCCCACATCTTCCAGGATTACGGCAAAGGACGCAATGGAAACATCTCCCCTTGGCTCGGTACACCTTTTGATCTGCTATGGAAAGATGTCGAGCATTTCGATGACACCCGATGTGGTTGGATGTGTAAGAACTCCCGATGGTAAAGTTGACTTCTGGACTGTAGATGGTTTGTGTGCCCGTGTGATCCGTCGTGCAGCGTGGATGGCAACAAAAACATCCAACACTTTTTATCCGAAATATGGTCTCGAATTGATGGTTGCAATCAGCCTAAAAACATGTCTAGGTACTGTTCTGGTGGGAGAGATGGCAGTTGGGTGACCATCTCTTCAAACAACGATAGATAATATTCTAGTGTTCCAATTAGTTTCGTAATATGCATGGCCTTATATGCATTGATAGCCGAGCTGTCGCCAAAATGTTCTAAAGTTCCCGGGTGAATTGACCCCATTGAATTTTAGTTGTGCGCCGTAACACCCATTGTGTCTAGAACATTGACCTCCCAGTCATGGCAATAAGTGTCAGTTGCACTCGATCTCCCAACGATATCCGGTGGACCAGAAAGTATTGCTCGGCCTGTGCTAACCATGCTATCGGGTCCATTCCGTCAAAGGATGGAAACTCGGTCCGCGGTGTGTTCGCACTCAGGTTCGTGCCTGAGTTCTCACCAATTTCGATTGACCGTTGATCCACTTCCCGTCTTCAAAATTGAGTCTGAGCCCTTTGGACCTGGCAATGATCGCCTTTTCCCAAACGTGTAGCGCATTCAACTTCTCTATGATGGTATTAAATTTTGTGTCGTGCTTTCCCAATACCTCCTCCATCGAAATCAAAGCACTTTCCACCTAAGCAACCTTCGACTGTAGCCCCTCTACCACCTTGTCCATCTTAATGGATGGAGTTAAGGTGAGAGGAAAGGGATAATTGAATTACTAATGAATTTCCCCAAACAAGGGCAACATAGTTTTCACGCTCTACTCACAACATCAGCTACTAACTTAATTTTTCCAAAACTGAAAAACCAAATCTAGCGTCTTTGCTTTATTTAACTTCCTAATCTTATCAAAGCCCATGCAACATAAGGCCGAGAAACTAACTAAGGCAACAATTCAAACAAAATTACTGAAATAGAAATTAAAATCAGAAACTAAATATTAAATAAATCAAATCTTCTTCGTCTTTTCTCGTCAAATATAAAATTTCAGCCCATCACTATCCCATTGTGCTACTCTATCAAGCTACTTTCTTGGAACATCCTCGAGTACACTTACAATCACAGCCTTCTAACACAAACCTTTTTCCAACAAACTTAATCTAGCTATTATTTAAATGTCTAAGATGACCGCTACATATTGCCAAGGGCAGGAAATATGAAATCAACGAGATTGATTTGGATTATCTCCAGCAGAAATTACCAGACATTTTTATTAGTTCGCATATCAATTTCATCATATAAGTTTCTTGATAATAATTTTGACATAGAGAAGCCTTATGCGAATGTCAGAACCTTTGAGAAACCCCGGATATAGTTACTATACCATTATACAGAAGAAACTAATAAATGTGATGGAATTAAATAAAAGAATACTTACTTATAGAGGAGGAGATCTTGAGATGCTGGTGGAGTTGTCTTGATCTGGTCATCTCTCTGGCTCTGGAGATTCTCAAGCTGCTGTTCAGCAGTAGCCAGAAGGAGATGGGGATGGGTTTGCTGGATTTGAGCCAAAAGTTGGCCGACTGGAGACTCCAGCTGAAGAGGACCCACAGGAATCAATTCACCGCCAGAATTTCCAGAGGCTCTCGTAATAAAGCTTCTATTTCTCAACTTTTCTGGGCCAACCTCTATCTTTGGATATGCAAACGAGGAATTCTAAATAATGAATTGCAGTTAGCAAAAGAACCTTCTAAGCTTGATAGAATAAAGAGCAAATTCAAATATAAACATTCCTTGTGCAAAGCTTCATGCTCGAATGTAAGTCAATTTTGACAGTGTAAGACAATTTTTTAATAGCAATATGTGAAGTACAGGTTCAATATCATGTCCTTCATTTGTGCAAGAAATAGAAAAAATCATCTAAATAAGAGCTTGAGACGTTGCTCTTAAAGGATAGAGTCCTGCTACGTGTCATCATTTCACCTTCAAATTTACACACCCTAACGCCAATGAAAATCATTTGACACGTCTCCCTCATTTTCTCATACTTCTACTCAACTTTTAAGTTTAATTCTCCCTAAACCAGCCTCCCAAACTAGATCAGTAAAGAAAATAAAGCTAAATCTCACTAAACAAAACATAAAAATCAGGTGGATAGTGCTTACCTTCAGAATTAGAAAAGCACTGCTCAAAAACCTAATCGATTCAAATTAGAAATTCATATGCTTCTGAAAACTATCCAGAAATCAAGAACGAAATAGAAAGGCTCCGTAATCATCAAATACAAAGCATAAAAGTACGTAAGAACTCAAAATTCAACCTAAGAAATTCAATTATTTAAGAAAATGATAGAATGAGAGCTTACTCTGGTGAATCGAGGAGAGAGGTTACACTTAGTATCGAAGAAGAGGCCGCCGTGTGACGGAAGAACCGCCAGCACGTCTGGTAATACAGCAGAAATTTGCATCACTAATTTTTCTTACTTGTATACTAATTCGAATGCATCAAAATGAAAGTGAGGGAGTGGGAAATGCAATTGCAGATATTTGTTTATTATTGTATCCAAATTTGATTTTATTTTGGATTTGAGCTCTCCCTCACCTTCACATATACAGTGATATACTAGAATGCACCATTTTTTTGGAGAGGTAATAATTATATAGTATAGGATTTTGAAAGGCTGGTAACGATGGGTTGCAGATTACCGGTGCAATAGATGACGTGAATAAGGGTGTCTATTCGGGATTTGGTATTTCAGGTATTAGGTATTTTATATATTTTGAGTTCAAGTAATATCCAATTGGGTTTTTGGGTATTATCCGAAAACTCAATTTATAATTAATTAATTAAATAAATAAATTTATTATATATTTAGCTTCAAATTGTCGGTTCACGGTTTACAAGATGATGAACCGTAACCAGCCTAGCCTAGCAGAGATGGCTGCCAGTTTCGAGCTTAAAAATAGGGCCGATTAAAACTGCCAATTTTGTTTTTTATTTTTATTTTAGAATTTCTATTAATCAATAAAAATAAATTTTAACTTCTTCAATACGTGGTTTGAGTTAACAAACCAATTCATGAAATAGTGGTTTTAGTTAAACATAAGATCATGTAATACCCCGTCTTTTTAAGTTCCGAAATAACAATATTCGAACGCATTTGTAATATAATCGGATAATAAAAATTTTGAACGTTTAGTTAATTAATGAAATAAATTAATTGAAGAGGAGTTTTGAATTTAGATAAATAAGTAATTATAGAAATTTTAATTAATATCTTAAAAGATATTAATATTAAAGTATATGTTTATACTTTGGATATATATAAGTGTAGGTATAAGCGATATAGCATTGGATTGAATTAAATGGTATGCATTAGTTGCATACACCACAAGATAATGTGGTATAAATTTATCTAGATATATATATGTATATAACTTATGTTGGATATATGTATATATGTGTAGCATACTTAAAAATCTGTACCAACAATAGAACCACACGTCTATATATATATAGATATGTTAAGACATTCAAATTAGATTGGTTGGGTTGATAAGAAATTGTTAAGTATATATATATATATATATGATGTGTGAATTATCCTAAGCAATAAGAGAAACCATACGGTGGATATATATATAGTTATGTTACTGACAAGTTGCAAGCAATCAAAGAACACAATCATAACATAAATGTATAAGATAAAACATACCACATGCAACTTAAATTGGTTGGGAATGAAAGATAGAAATACTCAAGTGCATGCATGTATAAATATTATTAAAGTAAGGAAAGCTAAAAATATAAAACACCTCCATAGCAACATAATATATATATATAGAGAGGTGTTATTACATTACATGGTGGTAACCAAAACCAAACCTATATGTTATATACACGGTAGTTGATATAGTAGAAGGAAAGAAGAAAATATAGCTATAAATGTAAATGATGATTTAAAATAAGTAGGGAAGGAACAAGACCACATGTTACTGCAGTAAAGATAAATAAGCAGCATGGCTGCTGAATTAAAGGAGGGAGAAACAACATCACATGGCTGCAGTACTAAGCAAGTAGCAATCTGTTTTAGCAAAGTAGAAAAGATAGTGCAGAGGGGCTGTATCCATCGGTTGAGTGAGGGATAGGAGTATTCCATCCATATCTTATCCCATAACCTACAAAACAAATAGCAATAAGTCTATTAAACTACACTCCTAAAACTTAAACACTAAGCTATCAATAACACACCACAAACAACTATAAAAAGGGGTGCAAGGCTGCCTTGTAACCGTTTACTACAACCAGAAACACACACATAAACACTTAAAACCACAGCAGTGCAGCAGCCACTTTGTCTTCCAAGAAGAAGTAGTTAAAGTTGAAAGTAAGAAATTTAAACTCTAACTCTACTTCCATTCATCTCTTATAGTTTTAACACACAATCATATTTAACTTATAAATCTGCCCTCCAATATTATAAATGAAAACAGAAAAACATACAATGGTAAATTGTCCAGATTTCATTAAAGAGTTAAAATGATTTTAAAGTCCAGTATATATGTAGATATATATATGTTTTAAAGCCCAGTTTAAGGACAGAACTTGAACTAGGCAGAATTTCAGATTTCAGAACATAAGAAAACCATATAGTTTCAAAGTTCAGTTATACATACATATGTTATATATCAGTAGATGGCCAGAATAATAACTTGAAACCTATGTTCATAGTTATGAACAACAAACCATAAGCAATTATTATTAAGAACATAGACATAGTTCTAAGTTTCAGAACCTAAGAATAAATTATAAGTTTTTCAAGCCCAGTACCTATATATATATATATGCTGTAAAATATCAAAGTTTAACCTGGGTAGAATGGTGAGTTAAAACTATAAGTTCCAGAACATAGAAAACAGGGTATATATATCATGCTTTATTAGAACACAAGAAATTGAGTTGGAGTACACAGTTTTATTAACTTAGATCAGTGATAAAACTAAGCACAAACTTCAGAAAATAGAACTTTGTTTTTAGATTTCAAAATATGGAATCCAGAACATAGAACATTCTAAATATTCAGATTTAAGAACCTAACTCAAGAGCTATGAACTCTCAGTACTAAAAATAAGAAAAGGAACACTTAACATCAAATCAATTCTGGAACTTGAAATTATTAAAACGTAAGTAACAGAAACTGAAAATCTAAAATAAGGTAGAAAGCTTAGCTTATGTGATGCTGTGCGCCATTCGGTGGTTCTGAAAACTCCACCCTCCATCCAAACTGCCCAAAACCTGGAAATACAATTAGGAAGTCAAACCACTTAGCAATTAAATAAAGGAAGAGTATACCATAATGGGAATTTACCAAGCAGAGAGTTAATTTAACCTTATCATTCACCTAGCAGAAACAGAGTCTCACCTCCGAATCATCTTAAACCAAATCAACCAAACTGAATGCCCTATTGCAGAAAAGAAACCATTTCAGAAAATTGAGAGCACTACTAAAAATGCCTCCAAATTTAAATCGTGGTTTCAAATCTCTAACATGCAGAGAAAGATAGGGGTAGAAATTCAAAACATGAAAATTCAATAAATATAGAAATTCAGAAAACATAGAAGCTAAGGGAGGAAAACTAGTGAGGATGATGAGGGAATTAAGATTAATAGAACTAGGGAAAAAGTCAGAGAAGTTATACCTTAAGAAGAGTAACCAGTTGACAGCAACCTGGAGGCGAGCTTTTCGCCGTTCACTCGAGATAATTGAGAAACTGAGAGTAAGTTGAAAGTAGAGGGAGTATAAAGTGAAAACAGAGCAAAGAGAGAGACAGCAGCTGCAGGACATGAGTTTGACGACGGGGGAGTCCTCGTAGGCTTCGTCCTCTGCTGTCTGTCGAAGAGGGGCCGAGAACTAGAGGGAGATAGAGAGGAATCGGTGAAAAGAGAGGGATAATCGGTTGAAGCTTCTAGGTTGAAGAGAAATAAACGGCTAAGGGAGAGATGGAAGCAGATAGGGAAAGAAGAGGAAGGGAGAACAGAGAGTGTAGAGGGCGAGAGAGGGGAGAAAGAGGTGTCTGCAGAATGAGGATGGAATGGGATTTGGGTAGAATGAAGATAGAATATTCCAGAACGTGGGCCAGGTTTGGGCCGGGTACTGGGCCGGGTTGAACAAAATATTGGGCTAGAATTAAATTAGTTGATGGGCCTAGATAAATGGTAGTATTGGGTTGAATCAATTAAAACCTATGGGCCAAAATTAGTTCAGAATGGGCCGAATCATTTTTATCAAATGGGCCCAGTATATACTAATCTTAAGTTAATTAATTCTTAAAATAATTAATTAAAGTAATTAATAATCTCACTTAATTAATTCAAATGTACTAGTTTAAACATTTTAAATAAGATAAGATTTAATTAGGATGGAGTTACATTAATTAGAAATATTAAAAGTTAAAGAAAGGATAGTAAGATTTATACCCTTAAGTATTAATAATTAGAGTTTATAATAATTAAAGCTAAGTATGAAATTAAGGAAATCCAATTTATCTAATAATGGAGTTCTAAAATAAGAGAATTAATGTCTCTAAATTTATTAAAGATTTATTTAAAGGAATTAATAGTTGAGGTTATGTAAAGAGTTAAATAACTAGAAATTACAATACTATATGAATAAATAATTATCGAGAATTAATTATTTCATTAAGTGTTAATACACTTATTGCCTTAACGGCAAATACCGGAGTGATTGAATCAAGGATTCAACATCTTAATAATAATATTGATCTGAAGTATCAATATCTCGATTAACAAGTCGAAACAAGAACCGAGAATAAAATATCTTACGATTAAATGTTTCAAATGCACGAAGGGCATTTTAATTTATACGAGTATTTTTAAGGTTATTACGAGAAATCTGTTTCGCATTCCGAGACCAAATCAAGTACAAACTGAAGCTATCCAGGTAGGCTTTCTATTACAAATAAAATTATGTGTGCCCGTATGCTATTTATATTGTTTTCGAAATGAATTCAAATTGAGGAAATATGTTTCAAAGTATTGTCATGCCGAAAAATAATTTATGTTTTGTATAAATGTCTATCTGGAAGAGGAAAATCGAATTCGGGTTCCAGTGGGTAATCAACCCCACTCGAACTAATGTACATAGAGGGGACCGTGAGTCATCGATATGGGTTGGCCGGTTCGGTATCCGTAGAAGGTGGCCACCTTCTCGGTACCATTAAAAGGGCAGATATGGCATTATACTAAAGAAAATTAGACATCGATGTCGAACAATAGGATCTTTCACAAATGAATTTAGTGAACGTAGGTGCTTTTAAAGACAAAATCCCTATGTCTCACTCTTACGGCATTGACAATTATATTGTATGTATGTGGTTTTGGCATGTGTCTACTGAGTACGTTTGTACTCAGCCCTGCATGTATTTATAAATGTGCAGGTTGAGACGTGATGATGGGAGATGCTATGGCAGGCTTGTCGGTCTTTATTTAAAGTCTTGGGTGTCTACGTGTCTTCATACACGTAGACTTCAGTCGATCCTTATTCCGCTGCGTGAGTTTCCATCAGTTTTTGTTTGGCGAGGTTGCCAATTATGTAAATTAACTTCTTGTCTAAAATGAATTCAGTTATTGAAGTATCTTTCGTTTCAGTCAAAGAGTTCAGGGTTCCACTTGGTCCAACCTTTATTACTTTATCCTTCATTCATTTATCTTTTAGTCGCGCGCCCGGACTCTGCCGGGAAGGGCGGAGGTCGGGGCGTGACAGATCACAATGTAGTTATTTTATAGTGACATTCTTTTGATGAAGTTTGTTAAAATTTAAATGTGGTTGTTACTTTTGTTTGAGTATCCTTTTATAAGTTGTTACTTTTGATTGAGTATTCTTTTATAAGTTGTTGTTTCTTTTACAATTCTATTAATTTTATTAATTAATTTCTTATTTATTAAAATTCATATGTAGATGGAATATAAGTATATACAAAACATAAAGTTTATGTAAAATTTGGTATAATATTTATATGTTAAACATGATAGTTGTATTTTTAAATCCTTGTTATTTATATTGGTTAAGTGTATAAAATTAAATTGAATATAATTTATAATTTATTAAGTTGTATTTTTAAAAATTAAATATAATATTCAAACATTTATAAATTAAAATATTTAGGCTAGATATAGTTAGACACTTCATGTACTTGCTTCAATCTTAAAATATAATTTATTGATTAAAAATTACAATTAACATTAGTATGGAAGGAAGTATTAAATAAATAAGAAAGTAATTAATAAAATTGGGTAGAATATTTATATATATGTTAAACATGATAGTTGTATTTTTAAATCCTTATTATTTATATTGGTTAAATTTATAAGATTAAATTGAGTATAATTTAAAATTTATTCAATTGTATTTTTTAAAATTAAATATAATATTCAAACATTTATAAATTGAAATTAACATGAGTACTGAAGCAAGTATAAAATAAATAAGAAACAAATATAAAATTAGGTAGAATATTTATATATAGATTATATATATTTATATATTAAACATGATATGTATATTTTGATAATTGATTTAATAATAATTTATATAAATTATATATAACCTTTTCATATCTAATAAAAAATTATAAATTGTATGAAAATGTCTATATTTCAATTTATTTAAAAATAATAATAAATTTTATAATTTATCACTTATGACAATTATAACATTTTTTTTATTATGGTAACAATTCATATAGAAGTTATGGTAACAATAATATAAAAAATATTGAATGGCTATATTTCGATAGTAATTTGAGAATTCAATCAAATTGATAATTTTCCGTCGTATATCATAATTAGATAATGAAATTGAGCCTCATTATAACCCAAATATTAAGTTATTTATTAATGGGTAGATATTTTAAATATATTTAATTATACTTTACATGCATTTTTCTTTTATAATCCAAAAATTAACATTCATATTTATTTGTCATACTAATTAAAGACATACAAACTTATAGTATTTTTTGCTGACATACAAACTTATAGTATTTTTTGTCTCAGCAAGTAGGGTTGTAAACGAATCAAATAATTTTGGTTTGATTCGAAATTCAGTGATTCGTTCGAATAGGATACTTTTTTTTATTAATATTATGATATTTGATTCGAAATTCGTAAATATCCAACTAAAATTGTAATACTCTGCTTTTTTAATCGTCGTATTAATCAAATTTATTAATTAGAGTTCTCATATCCATTATGATTTATAAATTCCCTTATTGAGTTTTATTAATTCAATTCGAATAAAGGCTTAAAATACAAGATCAAAACGAATATATTCAAGTATTTTAGCTGAACTAATTTAGTAAACTATTTATACTTATTTTCTTAATTACAAGAAATAATTATGAAAAGAATTCTAATAACAAATAAATAGTCCCAAATATAGAATATGTTAGTTATACCAAAGATAAATAATATTCTACAATAGATATTCCTTTTTCTACAAGAAAGAATCAAGAATAAAAGTATAATATCGAAAGAGATATTACTGAGTTCTACAAAAGTCTATTTAGACTACTTTACAAGCTAAAAAGATCCATGCTTCTTTCCTTATCGTGTGTGGTTCCCCATCACCTACACCAACTCCTTTCACCTCAACTACATATCACCACTTCTTTATCTACCAACTTCATTTCCACCCATGTTTAGATATCTACCATTCTCCTTCATTTCACAATTCACCACCTGTGTGTGAAAAAGTAATAGATAGATGCAAGCAACAAAGAATGGAAAAGGAGTAGCAAGAAGGAGAGGAACAAGATCTTGCTATGCTATCAAGTAAGTTAATTCGGTAGTCTTTAACAACAATTATATAGTCATGTTTATAAGTCCAAGTATATCATATCAACTAGTATAAGCTTTTACCTCAAATAATGTCTAATAATATAATTCATAGCATGCTATTATAGATACTAACTTACGGCCTTTAAACATAGAAAATTATAGCTTGAAATTATGAAAGAAACAGAGCCCTAAACTCATAATAGATGAAAAGATTAAACCTTTCACATAAACTCAACTAAATCATGTCATTAAGATATTAAAGGAACCTTAGCATACTCAAAAAACAAATATTAAGAAAAAGAGTGAGGTTTAGAAGATCACTTGTCCGATTTCATCCACGGTGGAGGCGACTCGGTGGGAGGCCCCTGCTACTGGAGAAGGCAGGCTCTAAGGAGGAAAACAGGCCAACGTCTAATTGCAAGATTTCTGCAGACTCGGTGATGGCGACAGGAGTAACGACGGCAGTGAAATTTTTGAAAAGA
Organism: Leonotis leonurus; assembly: GCA_026898415.1. Taxonomy (NCBI): domain Eukaryota; kingdom Viridiplantae; phylum Streptophyta; class Magnoliopsida; order Lamiales; family Lamiaceae; genus Leonotis; species Leonotis leonurus. The sequence goes on from JAPKLX010000080.1 coordinate 1,325,981, forward strand.
GATGCGAACGAGAGAGAGAGCATTTCATAATCTGAAAAGTTCAGATTTTATAAATTGGAGTTTTTCCCAAATCGAGTTCTTTGTTTCAATTAGAGATAAGAGGAGAAGGAAGATGGGAGAAGAAGAAATTACCTGATGAGAGGAAGGTGGCGGCGCGGCGGCGACGAGTTTTCACCGGAGAAGAAATGAGAATTAAGGTTTTTGATTTTGGGAAGAAATCGAAAGATGGAAGAAGTGGGAACTGAAATATTGTAGGGAGAGGAGTAGGTGACGGCAAGGCCAAAGAAAATGAGTCGGAGGGGAGAAGAGGCGATGCTTCGGTGGTCTTTTGCAGGTGAAGGGTAAAGGAAATAAAGAGTGGAGAAAGGAAAGGAGAGAAACGCGAAGTTGAGTTAGAAAGCAACAACAGTTGCTGTGATTGTGAATAGAAAAAAAGAAAGAAGTAAAGAAAGAAAAGAAATATAGAAAAAGTAGTAAAAGGAAATAAGACCATGAAAAAGGGAGATTGGGCCGGGTTCGTTCTTTGGGCAGAATCAATATTTATTTTACGGGCCTAACCCAATTAAAAGCATTGTGTTAGAAATAGTTTATGGGCTAATTTGGTGGGTTATTTAATTAAGTTAATTAAGATTTGGGTCTAAATAAATTGCTAAGATGAATCATTAAATAAAATTTTAGGATTCATAATTTAACTCTTGGAATGATGTAATTTAATTAATCATATTTAATTAAATTTTTATAGTTAATTAATAATTATTATTTTAGAATAATTATTTAATTAAGAATTATTAATTAATTGTACATAATTGATTAATAAAAAGGCATAAACTTGAATATTTCATAAGAATTTATATTATAATGAATGTTATTATAATTTTTTCCTTTTTCGAATTTTATTATTCTAAGTAAATTAATTACAATAGAGAGATAAATTTGTTTTAAAGTATGCTAGATGTTTATTGTTAAAGACAAATTACGAAAACCTTAAGCCTTGCTACGATTTAATAGAACTAATATGAAACACTAGAACACTTTTAAGTATTACTTACGTCTTGCGCCAAAGTAGAGGTTATTTATAGAATTTAAATGTTTCTAAATGTGATCCATTATCTAAAAGTCAAGTACGAGATGTAAGTCAAGTTGAATGTGAGGATTAGCAATGGTTTTCTAACTCGATGGAGGTTTTAATCGACGAATTTATTCCAAGAGGTGGGTTCACTACAAACTATACTCTTGCTATAATAAAGCATGTTTTGAATGAATGAATAAAAGTTTATTAAAAGAATTATCATGCATAAAATGTTTACGGTTTTATGTATGATGTCTATCTATGTTGGCTTGCCAACATATGTAATCGATTGGATCTTGAGCCATGTGAGCATACTGGCCAAGGTTAGTGTACACAGAAGCCGTGAACCGTGAGCCCCATTGGGCCGATGGTGAAGGAATGCGTTCGCAGAAGGTGGCCACCTTCCCCGGCGTAGTTACAGATATGGATAATACAGAAATAAAAGAAAATGAGATCTCGTTCCAAGTTTATGAAAGAAAAATGAATATTTAGTATTCACAAGAATTTACGTAAAACCTTGTGACATATTGTTATGATGCATGATGATAAAATGTTTCAGGCATAACCCACGGAGTATATCAAGTACTCAACCCTACTTGTATTTCCAAACACTTGCATGTTGAACATGTATGGTGTTGGCAGATGTGTTGAGAAGTTGGTTGTCAAGTAAATGAATAAGTAATAGATTTATATCTTCATATATGAATCTATTTATGTTAAATCTTCCGCTGAACTCTTCATTGTTATAGTTGACTAGCTTCATGAACCAGCAATATCGAACCTTATGATATTATGATTTTACTCTTGTTAACGTAGTCCATCTGTGCTTCGTCTTTGAAACTTTTATTGAAATTTATGCTTGTGGCTTAAATTCTTTTATTCGAGTAACGCCAACTTCATCACTTATATATTATTGAAACCTTAAAGTATGATGTTTTGCACTTACGCCCCATTTTTTCCCCGCTTCTTTTATCCAACCTCGAGTCACACCCTGATTGATCCGTCCTTTGAAAATTGGGGTTGTGACAAAAATTATATATAACATATATTTACATATAAATATTTAAATGTCAATATTATTTTATATATTAACAAAATAAATTTTAACTTAATCTTTATTTTTTGTTATAGTGAGATTTCGAATCGAATCGAATAATAACAAATCAAATTGAAATTTGAATTTAATAATTTTAAATATTAGTATTATTTACTCTCTCCGTCCGCCAAAGTGTCTTCTTAATATTGGCGTTCATCCTTATTAAAAATCATCCATTACTACTAATGATTTTATTACACATAAGCTCTCGGGACTTGGTCTCGAAATTTGAGAACAAGTTCTGTAACATTCGAGAGATTTGCTAATTTAATCGGGAGTAAAAAGACGGGGCATTACAAATTTAAATGACTTAATATATAATTCCATTAAAATATTATTGTGTTACATTTATAATGGTAACTATATATTTATAGTTATATCCGTATTGTTTATATAATATTATATTAGAAACTTAATTATATACATGTAGTATGTTAGATATGAGTTATGCAACTTATTTTATATTGTAAATTAAATAATTTATGAAATTGTATTCTAATTAACATTAAAATATATATTAAATTTTGATTGAAACTACTCAACAAATCATGTTGTTATAATACTTTTAAAATATATGTTAGATTTATAATACTAATTATAGTCATAGTTATACTAGTATCTTTATATAATATTATTAATTATTCAATTTATTAATATGAATTATGATTCACATAAATTTTTATTAAAATAACTTGGTACATAAGTTTGTAATCAAAGTTAGATGTAATCTATATTCATAATCTTGTAGTTACGATAAGTAGATATAATTTATTTTTTAATTATAATAATAATAATTATTATTATTATCAAAATTTATACTTAGGCTAATAATAAATAAACACAAGGTTTTGTAATTTATCATTTATTAAATTATTGTAAAATTTTTATATAAACAATAATATCACTAGCATGTTCACGAATCTGTTAGCGAACTGACTCGTTTAGAATCAAGCCGTACATGTTCGCGATCTCGCGAACCGAACATCATCAAGCTCAAGCTCGGCTCGAAAATCTAAACGAGCTCGATTTGAGGCTCGAGCTCAGCTCGTTCAGAAAACGAACGAATTTTGAACGAGCTTTTTTCGAATCGAGCTCTAAACCGTTCATGAGCGGCTTGGTTCGTTTACACCCTTATTTAGAGCTAAGTTACAATGCATGTATGCATGCAGACAATTTTGTACTAATTATTTATAAGGAAAATGATGTTAAAATACACGAACTTTTATCGTTTTATTAATTCTAACACGAACTTTAAAAAATTATTGACAATACATAAACTTTGTAACTTACTCAATTTATGACATATAGTTGGCTTTAAGTGAAATCGAAGCTGACATGACATATTTCATCCTACGTGGGCGAGACAGAGCTCCACGTCAAATAAAATATGTCATGTATTGTCAATAATTTTTTAAAGTTCGTGTTAGAATTAATATTACGGCAAAAGTTCGTGTATTTTAACATCATTTTCCCTATTATTTAAGAAAAAATATTATTGCGTTCTCTTTAAAACGTAAAACGACATCGTATTATATCCTACGTGGACGAGACACAGCTCCACGTCGTATTATTTTCCCTATCACTAATGAATAAATACTCATTTTATAGGCTTCCACGCACTTTTTAGTAAGTTTGTTGTTTGCATTTTTAGCACCCCTCTAATCTTCTCATATTTATTAGGAGACTTCAAATCTAAGGATCTCGTTTTTCATTTTCACTTTCACAATTTATATACCAATTTATTTATTAATAATTTAATTACAAAAAATACATGACCATTAATTTCATATATATATATATATAAGGGAATATTGTTGATCATCTTGATAGATTTATTAGTTTGATTGTCCATTAATCAATAATCACTGGTATATGATCATTTGTATTTAAAATATATAAAGATGATTTAGGTCTAAAAATGGCTGAAGTTTTGTGTAATTTTCAACACAAACGTTTGTGTACAAGTGGAAAGTGAAGCAATTGTACTTGCGAGATCAAGAGAGATTTTTCCAAGTCCAAAAGAAATAGGCTCGTCGGATTTGAAAAGTCTTACTAAAGAATGCAACTTAGGTTACATGACTTCAAAAATTCTTGATTTATCACAAAATATTGAAAATGGAAAGCTTAAACTAGAAGATTTTGATCTTCATGATCCAATTGAATCTCATGCTCGTTTGATGAAGATTGGAGGTTTCAGTGATTTCGCTGTTGCTAATGTTATAATGTGTCTTGGCTTCTATCAACATATCCCTATCGATATAGAGACAACCAAACACCTGAATCAGGTCAGTAATTAGTTATTAATATTTAAATTTTTAATATCATTTAATTTAATTCAATTATTTATATATTCACTAAGTGCATTTTAACAATAATGCAGGTTCATGGCATTAAAAAATTAAAAAGTAAGAAAGCTATCGAGAAAATATATAGCAAGTACGCCCCCATAACCTACTGGTAATTGATATATATAGTCCCAACAGTTTGTTTTCCCTTCAAGTTTTTGATACATATAATGCGTTGAGTAAATTAATAATGTATTGTGGTATTGTGAATTTAGGATGGAGCGAGTTCAATTCTACGAGAAGCAGTTGGGAAAATTGAGCGAGCTGCCCAACTTCAAATACCGCCATGCAACCTCTACCAACATTCATTAATTAATTCATATACATTTCCCATCAAAATTCACTCTAAACTATTACTATTTCTTTTAAAATATTTTATATATATATATATATATATATATATATATATTAAGTTTTGTTGTAATATAGAATTTGTTCGGTCCTACAAATTATCTGTATAGTAATAATAAATTAAGAAAAGAGAAGAAACACAAAAAAAGAAAATAAACTGAAGTGGTGCAAATACCTAGAAATATATTCTCATATATATAGATTGTTTACATTACAAGGGGTACATATAATTATAAATACACTAGTATTCTAAAATAGTAATGTCCACATAAATTATATAATATTTATAACACTCCCCCTTGGACATTACTGTGTGATGTACATACCTCGTTAAAAATCTCGCTGAAAAATCATGTGGGATAAAAACAATCGAAGAAAAGAGTATATGTCTCATTACACATGCATACATGCATTATTTGTTGCCTCATTAAAAACCTTCACCAAGAAAACCCAATGGGAAAAAACTTGGTAAGGGAAAAAGAGTAATATGGCCTTCAAGACGTGAGATAGACATTCAGGTCTAACTTTCAAACTTATTTCAGAATATTCGCAATAATCTTCCAAATCTACACATTTTAATAATATGAATATATTCCGATAGAGAAAAATGATACATAACATACAATATATATTTGTATTGCATATGTTGCCTCATTAAAAACCTTAGATAAGAAAATCTCATGGAAAAAACTTGGTAAAAGGGAAAAAAAAAGTGCAACCAATTAGTCTTTAGACGTAATCTTCAGGATCATTTATTTGATTTTCATGACATAATCTTCAAGGTTATGTATAAGTTATCGTTCTCCCTCAATAAAATAATTAATAAGTATGACAATTCCAATATTATAAAACATATTCCGATATAGAAAATAGAGTATTGTCATACAATATATATGAGTTGCACAAGTGGCCTCATTACAAACTTTAACTAAAAAAATCTCGTGAGAAAAACTTAGCAAGGGAAAAAGAGTACAATTAATGATCTTCAGGACATAATCTTCGGGATTATTTATATGGTCTTCATGACCTAATCTTCAAGATTATGAATAAATTATCGCTCCCCCTCAATTAAACAATCTAAACATAAGATTTTCAATATATTTCTAAATATAATTATGAGGAGAAAATTGAGTACACACATATGTTGTTGCTCTACTGGAACTTAATTGTGCAACACATTATATTATTTCTTATAAGAATACAGTGGAGATATGTTTCATGTCGTTATATCAGTTCAAAATCAAATTATATGAGGATCAAATAATTAATCATCATCCAAGTAGCACACCAATGTCAATCTCAATCTTTGTACCAATATAGACACACAACTTGTGTATATTGAAGATAATCAATTATATGCTTAATATATTATTTAAATATCTCCTCCAAAGAGTAAATAATATATTTTGCTAGAAAATCAAATTTTCTTGAATAAGACATGATATATTAATTAGTGCTTCTAGCACTTCAAATAATAAATTTCTGGTCCAACATTATTTGGTTATCTTCTTTTGGTCTAATTTAGACCATTTACTTCAAGTGACGAGACAATCATTGGGCAAAATCAATGTTATTTATCAAAAGTATGTTTTCTATAGAACATTATTCGAATATGTTTTTTATAGAACATTATTCGAAGATGTTTTCTATAAAACCTTATTCAAATAGATCAACTAGTAAAAAAACAAACTCATTCATGGAGATTCTCAATCTACAGGTCGAGATAATGTTTAGACTTACTCAAATATTTCAATTCGAAATCTATGTCATTAGGTTAACATTCTCAAATGTTTGTGTGTTTCAATAATAAAAGATCTCACATAAATAGGATTATTGGTAAACACATAAAAATACATTTTATATTATACATCTTCTTCTGGAAGAATTCAAGTAGTTGAATTTTCAACTATAATAAAAAATATAATGATCTTATTTGATAAAATACATGTTGGGAATTTATCTTTCCTAATTATAGGAACTATCATGTCCATCAGGGACTCTCATAAGATATTTGTCTAGTGACTTTTCGCAAGATTATAGTCACGACTTATACTAAATGGATATTTATATCCATGATTACTGCCAGAAATGTTTGATAACGGAACATTTTAATTCGATAGGAGAATATATGTAAATAATTTTGGATTTCTGCTAAAATCCTTGAGTTAATCTCACTTTATTCATCACCAACCAATTCATTTAGTTTATCATTTTGTACAAGCACTAAATTGTGTCCTATATGGACCACATTATTTATATCTAATTATACAATCATATGTGTCCTACCGGGACTACATTCCTTTGTGCATGTACTATAAAAGACTTTCGTCTATTTAACGAGTTAACTCTGCCTCAATTGCTCTTGTAACTTTATTTAGTACTTCTGGCACTGTTCTATGGATCCAAATAATCGATTCGCAAGAAATTTTTGAGGCAAAATTTGTTGTCGACAACTATAATATATTTATTTTACTCTCCTTATATTGACAATTTTCAAGTCAATATCAATATAAATTTAAACCAGGCTTATTTCTTTTCCCATAATATATGAATCTGGTCGTTTCGTAATCACAATATTATGATTATTTAGTGCACGTGCAAATGTACTGTGATTCACGTCTTCAAGACGATCATGTTCAGGAGGTTTTTTGGAGTGAAGTAATTTGATAAATTATTATTCCGCGGATTATAATCTATAGCACGTCCAATGCATATCTCACACTTGTATCGTTATGTTTCTAGCATAGATGGATTGATCTCATTAGAGATCTCACGCTTCCAGTGTTATGCTTCTAACATATAGGAATTGATCTCAATCAGAGATTTTCGATTTTTAATGGTGCATGTATAATTATCATAAAAGTCGTAATCCTCCTCATTTTATTAATCTCCAAGGATGACAAACATTTAATATTATGTTTTTCAAGAATTTTAATTCTACTTCAAGAGCAACAATTTAAGCAAGAGTAAAAAGAATCTAAAGAGCCAACATTTTAAAGAGCCAACATAAAGTATTTGACATGAGAACCGACTTCAGGTCTCTTCCTTAAAACTTGTCAACAGGGTAAACTTATGCTAAGTTGATACTCTAATGAGATATATAAGATAATTCATTAACATAATCATAAAAGAAATAGCAACACCAAAACTTATAGCATGAGGCACAACAAATTAAATATAAACGGCCCACCATGCCTCTTAATATTATATATGCAACAAACTAAACAACAGTCATGCAATGTACACAATAGTACTCCAATATATATCTAAATATTTAGCTCTAGCAAATTGCTATGAAATGAAATTCGGGACACAACTCTGAAGTGTAAACATTTCTACCCTCAAAATATATTATCCATCATCTTTTCAAGAATAACGACTAATTAAAAATTTTGAGGAGAGATTTTACTTGCCTCTGATATTTGTGAGTTTTAATGCTTCTGAAGTACTCACCTCATAAGGTTGATTTTGCAAGATTTTCCTTTGTTTCACAAGTTTCAAGTCTTTCTTCTTCATTGTTTTAGAAATCTTGTCTGCAACCTCATTAACAAAGGGATTAGTATGAGAGAATATATATAGCATCCAAACTATGTACCTGAGGTATGATAGGATTTGTAGCCACCATTTCTGATGGAGCAGCCTACTTAACACCACTGCCAATCAAGATTTGTGATAAAGAAATCTCCAATATTGCAATAAGGCAAAAAGTTAATCAACATATATGATCAACAAATTAAATAGTATCGAAAACAATTTATTTCCCCCGCATAAGAAAATTTTAAGTCAAAAGGCTGTCCTTCCCATTTGGAAATGTATATATAAAACAGGAAGCATTCAATTTGAAATCAATTTCAAATCAATTTGAGTGGCGATTTTGTAATTAAATCTAATTTTAATGACAAAGATAATACTATATATAACTAATAAATTAAAAAATTAACATTATTAGGATTTGAACTCAACACCTTTCATTACAAATCCTATACTAAGAGCCAATAGAACAACAAGATAAATTGAATATTGAACAATTTATAATATACATGTACAAATTGAATCTATTTAGTACTAAAAATTTGTCCTATTTGACCAGGGTATATAATTGTTTTTAATATTTAATACTAATAATTATAATCAATTTGTATAATTGATAAATTCAAAACTCACATATATTAACTTCGTCCCACTTATTTAAACACATTTTCCTTTTTAAGTTATTTCACTTATTTAGACACATTTCTTTATTTAACAAATTTTAAACCACAAATCATGTTTTTCAAAAGCTATTACAAATAAATATACTATAATAAAATCTCACCAAATAAGGAATAAATCAATTATATATATATATATATATAATAATTATTACATTTTTAATATTTTAATTTAAAAATCAATTAATTTTAACCATCAATATAGATAAAGTAAACATCCCAAGTTTAATATATTAATTAACACGTGTGAAACTAATATATATGGGTAGGATCCAGTGAGAACCAATTCTTATATAAGAACTAAAACTTATGCATGATACACATTATTTTGATACATTACACGCATGATCTTATTGCATAAGTTGATGATGCATTTTTATTCATTAACCAATGCATTATAATTTCAATGCTCTCTATGTATAAATTTGATGCATATTTAATCTGGACCATAGATTTTACATATATATATATATATAGTTGGGTCATATTAAAAAAATATATATGTACGAGAAAAGAGTAAGAATCTAAGCTGTTACCAATGCATAAGCAATGACTAATATTAATTGAATTTAATTTAAATAATTTTCATCACTATTGAAGTATGAAAGTTTTTTAAATGAAATTTAATTTGGAGTGAAAATCATAGCCATTGATTTATTAAAAATATAGATGATTGAATTTTTTTTGTTTTTCACATAAGTTTTTTTTAAAAAAAAAATTAATTTACAATTAAATATTTTATTAATTTTAATTTTTACCGTACATCGTACCCGTGCACAAACTAGTTTTAAGTCAAAAGGCTGTCCTTCCCATTTGGAAATGTATAAATAGGCAGTAAGAGACTTAAAAGAAGGATAATTACAAGATGCAAGTTTGCTAATATAAGCAAATAGTATTACATAAATTAAATGCAGTCTTGTGGAACTTTTGACAATTAAAATAATGATGGTCCCAATCTCTTCATGTACCACATAACGGAATTATGGCTGCAACTTTCATTTGAAATTTTCATAGAAGAGCATAACAGAAAATGATACCCAGCAAAAAAAAATGAATTATTTTTTGGCACCTCCCATTTAAATATGCACTAAACTAAAGTCAATCTACCCAACAGAGGAGAATAATTAGGATTTAGGTCATCCAATCAACTAACCCAATCAAACAATCGACCTAATTCAGATGCGTTTCACTACCCATGTTATCTATTGCACAACAAACATTCACATAATGAATCAATTATATCATTCACATGATTAATTCACACGCTACAGTGTGAAATAAGGACAGATTTGACCAATGTAAAGTTGGTAGGGAGTAGAATTCGGAACAACTTGTTGTTTTAATTTTCCATGGGTCTCCGATTACGCTGCGTTTGCGCTGCCGCCTCCACCGTAGAGCTCTAGCCTGTACGGCTGCTGGCCATCGACGCACAATTTTCAAGCAAACATGATATCCGTCAATTAAAAAAACATGATAGCAGGCATCACATACACACCATGAATCACCATACATGTTAAGAACAGCATTCTTGTCATTGCCGTGAAAATTAGGCAAGCTACTGATTGGTACAGTTTGGTACTAAACTAAGAGAGTTAGAGCTACTAGCATTATAGAGACTGACAAGAAAAGCATTAGTACTGAGTCCACACATGCAATAAAGTCACAAGAACAACAATAAACAAAAAGGCAAAACCAGAGACAAAATCAAGAAATAGAGCAACACTAATTAATCTGCTCATAACACTAGCAGTAATAGTAATATTATATAATTTGAGAAAATCGCCAAGCAAGCCACCGAGAGAAGCATGCGGTCACCCAATAAAGTATATAGCACTACTAAATGCACAAGGCAAGTCCAAAGCACTACAGCAATAGTGTATCAACAAAAGGAAGACATGGAAGACATATTACTACCACTCATGAACATTGAACATACGAAGGAAATCAGAACTCCAAGCAATAATAAAACATTCAAATCATGCAACAAATACACTCACACACCACAATCAATGTTGTCTAAATCGAAAGTAAGAGAATGAATAAATCTAATGGATAACAATCATGAAATGTAAGGGAATGAGTGCCCAGTGTCCAGTGAGAGATGAATCGTCTGATGCGGAGATGACGAGAATGAAATGAGCGTGAGAGAAGTAAGAATATCACTCATCCAATCTGATTATTGTTGAATGAATAATTTAGAATCCTAAAGTGACTGTTAGACTTCAGAGAATGAATTTGGATGGAGAAGTACAGATACATGAATTGCTATTTATTTATAGTTAATGAGTCTCTTTGAATCATCATCTATGTAATCCTATAAATAGGACTAATGATCTATCGTTTGAGTAGGACCAGAACAAACAAGAAAATACATTCTCTAAAAACTTTAATGCATGAGTTAATGTATTAATTTTATCCAAAAGTCTTTTATCTTATCTCTTTTATTCATCAAAACCCAACATACATGTGGTATCAGAGCCCCCCCTTGCCTTCTTTTTTCCCTCTGTTTCAAATGGCTTCCTCCAACAACAATGATCTGGCATTCACATATTCCCAACAAGGGGTTCCTATTTTTGTTGGTCAAGACTATGAGCAGTGGAGGGTTCCTACTTTTCATATCTCATGATCTATGGGATATCGTTGAAGAGGGATTCACATCACAAACTCCAGAAGAAGTTGTTGCGCTAACGAATGCACAAAAGAAGGAGCATAAAGAGAACAAGACCAAAGATGCACGAGCCTTGTCCTTTATGCATCAAGGGGTGAGTCGATCCATTCTTCCGCGAATTACTACTGCGCAAACATCGAAAGATGCTTGGAAAGTATTGAAGACTCAATTTGGAGGACATGAAAAAGTTATTACAATCAAGCTACAAAATTGTGGCGCGATTTCGAAACCTTGATGATGAAGGAAAACGAAAGCATGCAAGGTTTTCTTTCCAGAGTCTCTTTCATCGCAAATCAAATCAAAGGCTATGGAGAGACTCTTGAAGAAAAAAAGATAATCGAGAAGGTGCTTCGCTGCCTACTGATGAAGTTCGAGCACGTGATCGCTGCCATAGAAGAATCTAAGGACTTATCAAAATTATCCTTAGATGAATTGATGGGATCTCTTGAAGCACATGAAAAGAGATTGAGCAGATTCTCAAACCAAAATCTGGAGCAAGCATTCCAAGGAAAGGTTCAAGTCTCACAACTAGATCGTTGCAAAGGCGGGCAACAAGAAAAGAACAATAAGCCACCATCCAGATCTGCTCGAGGCCGAGGTCGTGGTTCATATCAAAATTTTCGAGGACGTGGCGGAAGAGGCAATAATCCTTCGAGATCTAATTACCAAAATTCTTATGAAAGTTGTCGCATATGTAGAAAAAATAACCACGACACAAGTAATTGCCGGTACAAGTGCAAAAGGTGCAGAAACGCGACGCATTCTCAAAGAGATTGTTGGTATCAACAAGATGTGATGTAATGACCCGTAAAATTTTTCTTAATTATCAGGTATCAAAAATTTGCGATAATAAAATTCCGTTATAATATTAAAATGTCGATTTACTAATTGATTTTAGTAGCAATTGTTTTTTTTGTGTACCTTATAGTCTTTGTGTAAAAATAGACATTATGCAAGCTCGTTCGATGATGAGATCATTAAAAAGACGAACTAAATAAATTATTTCAGTGCCTGATCGATAGTCAAAGTCCGATATGATAATAGTAATACTTAGCAAAGTATTTAACTAATTAGTAGTGTAGTTATATACCATAGAAGGGTATACTTTTGGCTATTATAAAGAAATGGGCTAATTGAGACATTTTATTTAGTTGAGAAATATGTTTTAACTAATTATTCTTTTAAGATTAGTTAAGAGGGATTTATTTTTAAGAATTAAGGTTTTGGGAAATATAGCAATTGGATAATCAAGACCCCATTACATATTATTACCTATTCTAGCACTTATGTGAAGCAAAGGGAAGGAACACACTTACACGTGTGTTATATATATACACATGTATGGTATAGAGTACAGTATAGAATTAATATATATATATACATATATTCAGCAGCAATATAGAAAATGAAATAAGATCTTGGACTGATAATGCCATATTTCAACCGAGCACCAACTATATATTGTGTCAGTATACATTTAGAAGCTATAACAAATGTATATACCCTTAAGTCTTATAGCATAGACAAAGAAGTATCCAAAGAATCTTAGACATCAATGTGAGATTTAACTTTCTACCCCCAAATCTTGCTTCACATTAAAGCCAAATCAAGGGAGATGCTACAACAGCTGTGAAGTGAAAGCTGTGAAGTGAAGAAAATAGAAGGAAGGGACAAGCATCAGCAGTAGCAGCAGGAGGAAGCAGTCACTCCATTACCTTCCTTCTCGCATAAACACCTACAAGGGGAAGAGTATATAAAGTTAATACAGTCCCCAAAGTCAAGATTTGAACAAGAATAGGCTAAAAAGTAGACTGTAATATATAAAAAAATGAACTCAAGTGTCTAGGGCAGTTATGGTAAAATAGAGAACTGCTACGTACAAAAACCCCAACCCAAAACACTCTGTTATGCTCTATCTTACTTCATACTTTCACTACCACTGAAACACATATTAGAAGCATTCATCCACACCAAGAAGAAACCATCTCAGAAACCCCAGCTTCAGTTTAAGAAACAGTAAGGTAAGCTTAGATTTGCAACCCTTAGTTCCAATATGACACCTAGCTAAGATCATTTCTGTTCTTCTCTTATCAGAAAGTCACCATCACAAGGAAGGCATAACTGAATACTAGAGTAAAAAGTAAGCTCTCTTACTTATATCTGATTGTTAGAATAAAAAGGAGATTTTATGCATAGCTTGAAATCTTTAAAACCTGGAAAAAGTAAGACTTAGACTTTGGGACCTTAAACTAGTTCTTAAAAGTTAGCATGCTGTTCCTTTAAGCAGAATACTTACTAAAAGAATTGTTTAGGTTTTAAGTTCAGTGATTAAAATTTGCAGACTAAGAAGCTTTTAGATCTTTATTTCTTAGAAATAACTCATAGATTCCAGAACACATATATATACTTATATGCATGCAGATTCAGGAAGAGAACACATAAATACTTATGCGAAGTTTCTGACTTTAGAACTAAAAACATATATTTATCATATTCTGTTTCCAGAACATAAGTAGTAATTGCTTATCTCCATAATAAGAAACCAACTCAAAAGATAAATAAATCTCAGAATTTAAAACAGAAACTACCTTATATGACGACCAACCTCCAGAACCCTTCCAACGACCAACCAAAATAAGACCAGCAACCAAATTATGTGCCCCTCAGCCAGAAATAGAACAGAACCAAAGTCAGAATGTGATTAAAAACTTTAAAACCATTCAGAATGTGAAACTCTTACACTAAACCAAAGCTTCGTTTTCTTCAGAACTCAGAATGAATCTATGGTCTAGATTATTGTTTAAAGCAGAGGATTTAAAGAACTTAATCATGCAGAGAATGAAGAATCAAAAATCTAAATTAAAAGATTTCAGAACTTATCCCAAAATCAAAATCATAACATCTGTACATTTTACAGAAACTCAGGAAAGAAATTTACAATACATTTCACCTTCATAAGTATAAATATTCACTCACGCTCAACTCCAAGTACGTGATAGTCTAAATTCATATCTTCTTGTATGCTTAGAATCCTTAACATAAATTTCAAAATTTAGGATACCTTCAGGACATAGTTAATTGGACCTTGCATTTTATGTTTCTCAAGAACTTACAGAAGCATAATGACTTAACCAATGCTGGAATTTTGACCTTAGGAGAAATTCTCAAATTTTAATATCACTTTCTAACAACCAGAACACATGCAACTCAGAAACTAGAATAAAACAAAAGGGAAAAGACTACCTGGAGATTAGAATCTCCGGAGAAACAGAACGCCGACGAGACAGCAACTAGCTGCTGTCCCAACGGACAGAGCCGCACCTGAATCACCCCAACTCCAAACCCAATTCATCTCAGCTCCTAACAACATCAATTACCCAGCCAAATCAATTTCCCACAATGGAAGCATAATTTAAAACTAAGAAAGATAAGAAAATGAAGGAGAGGAAGAAAAGAGAATTTACCGAGAGCTGGGAGAGGAGGCACGCCGGTGGAGTAGCACGCTGGCCATGAAGTTGCTGGTTAGGGCTCGCGAGAAGGAGAGTGCCGAAAGAGGGAGAGAGGGAGAACAGAAAGGGTGAAGAAAACGGCTGGGAAGAGAAAGTGAGAAATTAGACTTGAGTTTAGGGTTGGGATAGTTTGAATTAAGAATTAATGGGCTGGGTCTTGGTTTAATCGGATGGGCCAGAAATATTAAACAAACGGGCTAACCATTAAAATCTAATGGGCTGAATTACAAGAGGTAGATTGGGCTCGTTTTTAAGTAATTATTGGGCCTATTGAGTATATAGAATGGGCCTAGATTGGGTATTAGGAATGGATTAAGTTATCCCTTAATAATAGTTTAATAAAATTAATTTTTGGATTAAAGTTAGAAATAAAAGGGATTAGATATAAATAGTTAAGTTTAATCCAATAATATAGATTATTAAGTTATGAAATTAGTAGTAATATTTTAATGGATTATAGAAATCTTTAAGTACTCGAATATTAGTCGAGTGAAAAAGATTAGAATAATTAATGGAATAATAGAAGTATTATTTCATTTTTAGAGTATCTTATCGTATTTGCGATTAAGGTTTAGAAAAAGGGAAAGCTCTAGACATCAAAGACTCCAGATCTTACTAGACGAGGAAGCAATTCAGGTAGGCTTTCTTTTACAAATAAAATCGCATGCGTTGTACCAAAGTATGATTTTCGTTTAGAATGCTTAGAATTTAAAAATGTTATGAAATATTGCATTGTCGAAAATATTTATATTTTGGTATGATGCGTATCTGTTGAACAATTAATCGATTTCGGATCTTTAAAGATTTATATCTTTTAAGGTTAGTGTACCAGAACCGTGAGTCATCTTAGTGGGTTGGCCGGTTTAGTGTTCGCGGAAAGTGGCCACTTTCCCGACACACAGAATTACAGATATGTATGATTACTCCAGAACTTAGACAGCGCTGTCAAACTTTTAAGATCACAAGGATTTTAGTGAACATAGGTTCTTTAGTGACAAAATCCCTATGTTGCACTGTATTATGGCAATTGCAAATATATCAGTACGAATGTGATTTCGGCATGTGTTTACTGAGTACTTTCGTACTCAGCCCTGCATATATTTATAAATGTGCAGGTTAAGTCGTGATGACGAAGTGGAAGGCTCAGCGGTGGGTTTTTGTCAAACTCTTGTTGTTTTACTCTCGGTGGTTTATATGTCGTCATACATGTAAATCTAGATATTGATCCAGTTTCCGCTGCCAGACTTTTGTTTAGATTCAAGAACTTGTTAACTATTTTCTTTTGACGTTCCACTGCTAAACTTTATTTAAAGCTTTAAGATCTTATCAGTTATTTCGTTCGTATCAAACTATGTATTGTCAGACTTGTAACCGTTTCCATGTTTCAAGATGTGATTAAAATCACTGACTTCTGATTCGTTTTTTCGCTTCCCATTCTATATCAATGCTTTCGTTTCGTTCCTTTATCCGTATTCCTAGTTAGTCACGTTTTTCCTCGACTTTACTTAGAGAAGTAAAATGGGGACGTGACATGTGAAAAGAAAGAAGCAAACTTTACAGAAAAAGATGAGGCAGAGCACGAGCAGGTATTTTACTCTTGCTTAAGCTCTCAACAAGATGCTGAAAATGTTTGGTATGTGGACAGCGAATGCAGCAATCATATGACAGGAAGCAAGAAGATGTTCGTTGATCTTGATGAGTCTTATTCATCTGAAGTAAGACTTGGTGATGGAAAAGGTCACAAGATCATTGGAAAAGGAGCAATTGCAGTAAAGACAAAAGAAGGGAAAATCAATGTCATCAAAGATGTCTTCTTCGTGCCTAATTTAGCTCAAAATTTATTGAGCGTCGGACAGCTGTTGCAAAAGGATTACAAAGTGGAGTTTAATAATGATCATTGCATCATTATTGACAAAGGAAAAAGTCTCACCATGGCAAAGATCAAGATGACTCCAAACGAGATTTTTCCATTAAGTTTGCCATCAACTAAAGAGTGTGCACTTTAGAGCACAATCGGTGATGACTACAAGATTTGGCATTTGAGGTATGGACATCTAAACTACAAGGGGTTGATTTTATTGAAAAAGAAAAATATGGTTTTTGGTCTTCCACACATTGATGAGCAAGATAGCCCATGTGAAGGATGCATTTTTGGAAAAATGCATCGACTACCATTTCCCAAAATTTCATATCGGGCTAAGGTTCCACTTGAACTTGTACACGCTGACATCTGTGGGCCTACACAAACTCCTTCTCTCAATGACTATAGATATTTTCTTCTATTTGTCGATGATTACACCAGAATGATGTGGGTGTACATTATAAAGCAAAAGTCTGATGCTTTTTCAAAATTCCTTGAATTCAAAAAATTGGTGGAAAATCAAAGTGGCAGGAAGATAAAAATTCTTCGCACCGATCGTGGAGGAGAATTTATTGGAAGATCATTCATGGATTATTGCAGGAGAAAGGCATCCAAAGGAAACTCACAGTTCAGTACAGTCCACAACAAAATGGAGTAGCCGAACGCAAAAATTGAACTACTGTGGAAATGGCCCGCAGCATGGTGACCGGAAAAGGACTTCCAAAAACATTCTGGGCTGAAGCTGTTCTTACAGCTGTCTATATTTTGAATCGTTCTCCAACGAAGGCGGTTCCAAATAAAACTCCATACGAGGCATGATACCGAAAGAGACCACAGGTACAACATTTTAAAGTTTTTGGCTCCGTTGCATACTCTCACATTCCATCTCAGAAAAGAGAGAAATTTGATAACAAGGGAGAGAAATTGATATTTATTCGATATAGCGATGAGTCTAAAGGATATCGGTTGTTAAATCCAAAAAATAACAATTTGGTGAGATGTGATTTTTGATGAGGAACATGCATGGACTTGGGAAGAAGATCAGAAAATGAAGTCGAAAGTGGTAGACTCATCATTTCCACTTCCAAATGAAGCGAGTCAATCTAGTGCTGGAGAAGCTTCAACTTCCACTACCAATTCAATTCCTAGTTCACCGGAACTCATTGGTGATACATCTCAAAGTCCAGCTAGAAAAGTTCGAAGCTTGGCGGACATTTATGCAATAGCAAATATGGCACTCTATGCAGGAGAAACAACAACCTTTGAAGATGCATTCAAAGAAAATGTTTAGCAAAAAGCTATGTGTAATACCCCGTCTTTTTAAGTTCCGAAATAACGATATTCAAACGCGATTATTTATATATATTAATCGTTAAAGTAAATTAACGAGAGTTTCTATAATTTAAGAAGTAGTTCAAGTTAACTAATGAAAATTTAATTTAATTAAAGAGGAATTTTGTTTTAGTATGATAAGTTATTAAAGAATTTTGAATTATATCTTAAGAAATTTTAATATTAAGGTGTATGATTACTTTGGACATATATAAATTATAAGTGTAGAAATATGTTGTGAAGTTTGAAGAACTTATATATGACATACATGGGATACTTGCAACAATAAGTTGTATGGTTAAGATGCTATATATCTAATGAAGCATACTACACTTTACTATATATAATATATATGTCATTTGAATATCAAAGTATAAGCATGTGTTAATTAAAGAACTATATAAATAGAAAGATAATGCATACTATATATGTGGTATAGACAAAAGTTATTCTAGATAAGTATATATATAGTACACGTATGAATGAAATATATATATACAGTTGTTGTTGGAAAATTTTAACATACAAAAATGAAACCACACGCATAAATATATGTAATTACCATTAGTGTAACTTACACTATCTGAAAGGAAAGAAGATAGCACTCAAGTGGTTAAACATGCATGCAATTATGTATTGAAATAAATAAGGAAAGATAAGAAAATGAAACACTACATTAAAGCAAAACTATAAACTATGAACTATATAGATATATATGCATCATTACATTGTAGTAAACAACATAAAAGAGATAAGTGTATTTACATAAAGCAGCTAGGCTGCTGCAGTCTTTAAAGTAAAGTAAGGAGAGCTAAGAAAGTAAAACACTTGAGTGTACATCCTCTATTAACAGAGGAGTCAATATAATTCATTGCATAAAGCAAATAAAAGATCTAAGCTATTATACAAAGCTGCACAACATGTTACATAAGGAAAGAAGAAAACATTTCTCTAAGTGTAAGTGATGATTACATTAAGCACATGGAAGGATCAAAGCAGCACAGCTGCTGCAGTTGAAGTAAGCAGCATGCTGCTGCAGAGTATAAGAGTGGCAGTAGCCACGGTTGAGTGAAGGGAGGGAAGTCTTCCTTCCATGCCCTACAAATAATAGCATTTAGTCTATTAGACTAGCTTTCTAAGACTTAAGTCTTAAGCTAACATAACACAATACATACACCTATAAAAAGGATACAAGGGCTGCCCTTAAAATGTTTCATCACCACACTTACAACTCAACACCTAAATACTATCAGTGCAGCAGTCTTGTAAAACACAAGAAGAAGAAGTAGTTCAAGATAAAGGTAATGAAACTAAGCTCTAACTATCCCTTCCATTTATATATCTTAAGGTTTAACTTACAATTATATACAACCTATAATCTGCCCTCCTAATTAAATTCAAGAAAACAGAGAGCATGTATGTATAAAATGTCCTGTAATGGCCCGTAAAATCTCTTCGATTAAATTGTGTATCGAAAAGCGGAATAATAAAATTTCGTTCTATAACTCGTATTTTATCAATTAGCTAATTGATATTAGTAGCAATCATTTCCGTGCACAGTATAGTCTTTGTTTAATGATAGAAATTTTGTAAGCTCGTTTTGATGATGGGATTATTTAAAATGGCGAGCTAGTTAAAGTATTCCGGTGCATGATCGAAGGTTATAGTTAAATAAGATAATTAAATTTCTTAGCTTGTTTTAATAAATAATGAGATGGTATGGTTATATATACCATAGAAGGGTATGCATATGGTTATTCTTAATATGGCATGATGTATAAGGGATTATAGTTAAATCCTTGTTAATAAAATTTGATTGGATTATTATTAGTGGTATTGATACTTAATAAAATGTTTTGAGCAGTATTTAAAGGAGATATCTAGTAATATGCTAATTATCAATCATTAAGAGGATTAGCACTTGTGTATATGAAGCAAGAAACACACTACACGTCTGTATTTTATATATATGTGTCCATCTACATTCATAGCTAGATTGCAAGTATAGAAGTTAATGGCATGAACCGTAATTATATATGTACAGCAGATTACACATAGTTACAGCTGGAAGATCTTATACTCCAACTCTAAATCCATCGTGCCTTAGTTGTTAAAGGAAAGACAAATTCAATCATCTGGATTCATTAAGGAAAGAAAGATGGGAAGATCAAATCTACCAAGTAGATCTGATTCACACTACTTTAAGGAATAACCAACAGTAAGAGCACTATAAGGTAGCCATAACTCCCTGTTACATCGAACTTAAGACAGGGAACAACTGCAAACTAGTTAAGACAAAGAGAAGAAGAAATGGCATGGCTGCAGGTCGTGGGAAAACATATTCTGCATTCCTCTTTCACTTCATACTTTATCTCTGCACCAAAAAAAACTGATAAACATAAATGTAGTACCTCATAAGTCAATAAAATCTGAAATGTAGCATAGAACAACTGAGTTATAGACTGCAAAATAGGTGACTGGAATGGGTAAGGTGGGAGGATACGTATGTCATACAATAGCACTCTCTCATTCATATAACCTTGGGAACCCTTTCCAGAAACACCTATCCATACTTTCAAGATCAGATTTCATTAACCAAACATAAAACCCTCCTGCACTTCAAACCTCACTTTCACTCACACAAGCACAGACGCAGTTTTACCACCACACCAGAGGAAGTCCTTCTCAGTAAACCCAACTCCAGATTGAGGAACAATTAGGTATCAGCAACCTCAAACTTTCAGTTTAGTGTCAAGTTCTTAACTAAACAATTCCCTCTTTATCTTATTTCACAGAAGAGACACCAAAGAACCCCTAATCAGACATCTACAGTAAGTATTAACTCTTTTTTTTAGCCTAGAACAGGAACATGCGTAGGAAGATGTCTAAGCTAGCAAAGCATGCTTTCAATATTTTCTTTTATACCTCAGAATTCAAAGGATTCTGTTTACATGCTTTGAATATCTAGAACCTATACACTCTCATACAGAAATGCAGAACATTTAGAACAGAGAAATTAGAAACTTTTAATGTTTAAGTTCAGAACTAGCAGATCAAGAATTTGGAGAACTAAGAAGCTTTTAGATCCTAAGTTAGTTAGAAACAAATTACAAAATTCAGAAACTAGATCTATACCTATATATATATGAACAGATGCAATAGCAGAACATTTAGCTAATTAGATATTATATGCGCATGCAGACTTGAGGAACAGAACCCATCAATAGTTTTACATGCATAGATTCTAAAATTTTTATAACTGAACATATGAAATTGTGTTGACTCGATCTCCAGAACATAACTACTACTCTTTAACCTCAAAATAAGAAATCCAATTCAAAAGACATAATAATATTAGAAATTTAGAGTAAGGAGGTTATCTCATGCAGCAACAAAAGCCCCAGAATCTCTTCCTCGAACCAACCCAGAAATCAACCCAGCCACAAACGTGTTCCTCAGCCAAGAATGAGCACCAGGCCAAAGTCAGAAATCGTTTTAAAACTCTTAGATTAAACGAAATTTAGTTTATTTCACACACCCAAATACAGAATAAAAGTATGATCTAACTATTGGTGTAAAACAGAAACTCAAAGGAGGTTTTGATCATGCCGTAATCGAAGAAATATTTATAAAAAAAAAAAACTAAATTTCAAAGATTCCAGATTGAAAACCCAAATGAAAACAGAGTTTGTCTAATCTCTGAAACCAAAATGGTGAAGGAAGAGATAGTATACCCCTTATGAACCCTATAAAATAGAGAAAGAATTAAAAGACTTTACCTGTGAAGGGAGAAACCCAAAACCTGCCGACCAGGAGCAGCTCCGACGAACTTCCCCGTTCCATTGCCCTGCTACAAATCGGGAAGACAGTGATTAAGGAATTAAGAAGTGTTGAAAAGCAATATTGGAGGAAAAGAACCTGAATCTTAAACCAATCAGAATTTGAAACTCTTTCACAGAAACAGAAGTTCCGTCTTTTTCTTCTCACAACCCAATTTCGAAATAAAACTTGTGAAATCCTTCCAGAACCAAAAATTTAGAAGAGAATTGAACATGCAGTATGAAAAATGTTGAAACCATTCGAAATAAGGGACAAAAGCTAAGAAACTAGAAAGAAGTACAAAATTTCCTGAAAAAGGAAAGGCGACGACTGCTGTTTCTGCTGGGGAATCGACGAGCTCTTCACTGATGGAGAAAACGAGAGAAGAGGCAGTGATAGCATGGAGGGAAGAGGAAGATAGCCGAAGAGAATTAGGGATTGTTCTGTAGGAAATGGGTTGGGGACGTGAGAGTCGCTTGGGTCGAGAATAAGAAACCGTAGGGGTTGAAGAAAAAAAATCAATGGGCCAGAATATGTATAACAAACGGACCAAACAATTAAAATCTAATGGGCTAAACCGCATTATTAAGAATGGGCTCGATTTTAATGGATTATGGACCTAATTAAATGGGCCCAGGATGGGTATAGAATGGATTGATTATCCCATAACAATGATTTAATTAACTTTCGGATTAAGTGAGTAATTAAAAGGATTAGTTATAAATAGTTAGATTTAATCCAATAAATTAGATCCATTAATTATGAAGCTAGAAGTAATATCTCATTGATTTGAAATCGTTTCACACTCGGATACTAGTCGAGTGAAGAAATTAGAGGATTTATGAAATAATAGAATATTATTTCATTTTGAGATAAATAAATTATATACTCACGATGAGTATTTTTCCTCTTAATTACGATTAAGGTTCGGCGAAAGGAAATTTCAGTCGATCTACACCAGATTATCGTTAGACCAGGAAGCAGATCAGGTAGGCTTTCTTTTACCAAATCAAAATCGTATGCGTTGTACCAAAGTATGATTTTCGTTTTAGAATGCTTAGAATTTCAAATGTTATGAAGTATTGCATTGTCGAAAATGTTTATATTTTGGTATGATGCGTATCTGTTGATATTAATCGATTTCGGACCTTTAAAGATCTTTATCTTTTAAGGTTAGTGTACACCAGAACCGTGAGTCATCTTAGCGGGTTGGCCGGTTCAGTGTTCGCGGAAAGTGGCCACTTTCCCGACACACAGAATTACAGATATGTATGATTACTTCAGAACATAGACTGCGCAGTCGAACTTTTAAGATCACAAAAGAATTTAGTGAACATAGGTTCTTTAGTGACAAAAATCCCTATGTTGCACTGTATTACGGCAATTGCAAATATATCAGTACGAATGTGATTTCGGCATGTGTTTACTGAGTACTTTCGTACTCAGCCCTGCATATATTTATAAATGTGCAGGTTAAGTCGTGATGACGAAGGGGAAGGCTCAGCGGTGGTTTTTGTTGAACTTTAAATGTTTTTACTCTCGGTGGTTTATATGTCGTCATACATGTAAATCCAGATATTGATCCAGTTTCCGCTGCCAGATTGTTGTTTTAGACCCAAGAACTGTTTAACTATCCGTTTTGCTTTCGAACTATGTAGTTCAGACTTGTAATTGTTCTTCGTTATTTCATTCGTGTCGAACTAAGTTTTTCAGACTTCGAAATTCGGTTGATGTACTAAGAGTGTCCGTGACACTTAAACTCTATCGAAATTTTCCTCTTCGTTGTAGGTTCATGAATCATCCTTTTATCTATGTTTTCATTTCGTTTGTTTATCCATATTTCCTTTTAGTCACGTTTTCCTCAATTTTACTTAGAAAAGTGAAATGGGGACGTGACATGTCCAGATTTCATTAATAAGTTGTAAGGATGCTAAGTCCAAAATATAACCATTCTCAATCCATGAAAACAGAAGGAGTAAATAGGCAGTTTTTTTTCAAACTTTTAAAACATAAACTTAGTTGCAGATTACAGAAAATAAAATAAAATTGTAGGGTGTTTCAGAATTCAGTATATATATGTATAATATGTTTTAAATACAGTTTAAGGGTCAGGATATATATATATATATATATCATGTTTCACCAGGAAACAATAAATTGAATGGACTACTCAGTTCTGTAAACTTAATCAGCTATAATATTTGGCATGAACTTAGAATCCTCAAATGTTAGTCATGCTTCAAATTACAGTAAGTACTTAGAACATTAACAATCAAACATAGATATAGTTCAGATTTCAGAAAATAAGAAAAGGAACACTTAGCATAAATTCATTATTTGAACTTAAAACTAAAAACGTGCATAACTAAACTAAGAAGCAGAATGAATATATGTTCTGTCAAGTAAGCATTTAATTAAAGCAGAGCACACATTTTCCAGAACAAGGGCATATCTCCAGTATATTAGCATATAAGAGTAAAACACTATAAATTCCAAGTCAGTTTGAGATGGAGACTTAGTAAAATTTTCAGAATATATCATTAACAACAGAAGATTAAAACCAGAATCTTAAGACTGAGAATTTAACATTCAGTAAAAGAAAATCATAACCAAAATAAAGAATGAAAAACAGACTTAGCTGTATGAAAATTCTGGGCAAACCTATCTGAAATCCCACGGCAGTCTCCCAAACCAAAATCCACACACCACTGAACCAGCGAAAACCATAATCCACTGAACATATTACCTCATTACAGTAAGTAAACATTAGCATTTAAATTTACGAACAGAAAATTCAGGAAATCTACAACATGCAATCTCTAATCAAGACCAGAAATTAACTAAAAGAAAGAAAGGAAAGATTTAAGGTGGAGACGGTGAGAATTGAGAGGAACCGAGAACTAAAATTTAGAGAATTTCAGAAAATAGAAAAACCTAAAAATCGAGAAAGAAATAGAGGTTAGAGTCTACCTTTGGGAGAAGAACACCGGAGGGATTTTAGTCATCCAACTCAGGAGAGACTGTGAAAGAAAGTAGATAATAGAGACAGAGAGGAATCGAGAGAGAGGCTTCTGGGAGAGGGTTAAGTGAGAAAGAAAGAAAAGGAAGAACAGAAACAGAGAGGAGAGAGCGAGAGAGGGAGAAGCGGCGAGAGAGCGAGGGAGAAGAAGAGTAGTGTGTTTGTGTCTGGGAAAGAAAGAGTGAGTTAGGGTAAATTAGGGTATGTTAGAATTGGGCCGGGTTGGGCCGGGTTTTGGGCCGGGTACTAAGTATTGGGCTGCAAATGTAATTGTTTCTGGGCTAAATAAATGGAAATGTTGGGCTTAATTATTTAAATTTACTGGGCCGAAATTAATTAGTCTAATGGGCCCAGTATAGTAATCTTAAGTTAATTAATACTTAAACTAATTAAATTAATTGTTAAGCTCACTTAATTAATTCAAATGGACTAGTTTAAACATTTTAATAAGATAAGATTTAATTAAGATGAAGTTACATCAATTAGAAATATTAAATGTTAAAGAAGGAATAGTAAGATATATACCCCTTGAGTATTAATAATTAGAGCTTATAATAATTAAAGCCTAAGTATGAAATTAAGGAAATCCAATTTATTTAATAATTGGGTTCTAAAGTAGGAGAAATAATATCTCTAATTTATTAAGGATTGATTTAAAGAATTAATATTATAAGGTTGTAATGAGTTAAATAAATAGAACTCATAATATTAATTAAAAATAATTATTGAGAATTAATTATTTCATTAAGTGTTAATACACTTATTGCACTTAAAGGCAATTACCGGAATGAATTGAATCGAGGATTCAACATCTTAAATAATATTGATCTGAAGTATCAATATCTCGAAGGGCATTTTAATTTATACGAACTTTTCCCAAGGTTCTTACGAGGGATCTACCTCGCGTTGCGAGACCAAAGAAAGTACAAATCGAAATTATCCAGGTAGGCTTTCTATTACAAAGAAAATTATGTGTGTCGTATGCTATTTATGTTGTTTTCGAAAGGATTGCATATTGAGAAAATATGTTTCAAAGTATTGTCTTGTCTAAAATGATTTATGTTTTGTATCAATGCCTATCTGGAAGAGGAAAATCGAATTCGGGTTCCAGTGGGTAATCATCCCCACTCGAACTAGTGTACACAAATAATTAACCGTGAGTCATCGATATGGGTTGGCCGGTTCGGTATCCGTAGAAGGTGGCCACCTTCTCGGTGCCATTAAGAGGGCAGATATGGCATTATACTAAAGAAAATTAGACAGCTGTCGAACATAGGATCTTTCACAAAGGAATTTAGTGAACGTAGGCGCTTTTAAAGACAAAATCCCTACGTTTCACTCGTACGGCATTGACAAATATATATGTATGAATGTGATTTCGGGCAATGTGCCTACTGAGTACTTTTGTACTCAGCTCTGCATGTATTTATAAATGTGCAGGTTGAGACGTGATGATGGGAGATGCTATGGTGGGCTTGTCTGTCTTTATTAAAAGTCTTGGGTGTCTACGTGTCTTCATACACGTAGACTTCAGTCGATCCTCATTCTGCTGCGTGAGTTTCAATCAGTTTTGTTTGGCGAAGTTGCCGATTGTGTAAATTAAATCTTCAGTTGAACGACACTCAGTTATCAAATGATCTTTCAATTCAGTCAAGTCTTTCAGTATAATCAATGTTCCACCTTATCCTTCATTTATTCAATCTATTAGTCGCGCGCCCGGACTCTGCCGGGAAGGGCGGAGGCCGGGCTGTGACACTATGGATGAGGAAATAGCAAGCATCGAGAAGAACAAAACGTGGGAGCTTGTTGATCTTCCTGATGAAAAAAAATGTTATTGGAGTGAAATGGGTCTATAAGATCAAACTGAATGAAGACGGTACGATCCAAAAATACAAAGCTCGATTGGTCGCCAAGGGATACTCACAACAACCTGGAGTTGATTTCAGCGAGACGTTTGCACCTATTGTACGAATGGAGACCATTCGACTTGTTCTAGCTCTTGCTGCACAATTGGAGCTGCCCGTTTATCAATTGGATGTCAAATCGGCGTTTCTAAATGGCGATTTGCAAGATGAAGTCTATATCCAGCAACCCAACGGATATATTGTTGAAGGCAAAGAAGATAAAGTTTATCGTCTCAAGAAAGCACTCTACGGGTTAAAACAAGCTCCTCATGAATGGAATACCAAGATTGGTGGTTATTTTCGAAAGATTGGCTTTCAACAAAGTCCAAGTGAAGCATCATTATATATCAAGAAAGATGCACATGGTTTTCTCATTGTTTGTCTATACGTTGATGATTTAATTTACATGGGAACTAATCATGCTATGGTGCAAGAGTTTAAAGAAGACATGATGAAGGAGTTCGAGATGACCAACCTTGGATTAATGAAATTCTTTCTTGGAATCCAAGTTCATCAATCAAAAGGAGAAATCTTTATTTCTCAAGAAAAATATCTTGGAGAGTTGCTGAAGAAGTTCCAAATGAGTAATTGCAAGCCAATCTCTGCTCCTCTGGCTGTAAATGAGAAATTGAAGTTGAATGATGACGCCGACAAAGTCGATGCAGTCATGTACCGAAGTTTAGTCGGTTCCTTGATTTATTTGACGAATACAAGACCTGACATAGTTTATGCAGTCAGCCTCGTCTCAAGATTTATGCATAATCCAAGCAAGCTACATCTTTCGGTGGCAAAAAGAATTTTGCGGTATCTTCAAGTAACAAGAAAGTTTGGAATCAAGTATATCAAAGAAGAAGGGAGTGAACTCATCGGCTATACTGATAGTGACTGGGCCGGATCACTCGATGACCGAAAAAGCACGTCCGGATATGTCTTTTGTTTGGGTTCGAATATAATTTCTTGGTCATCAAAGAAGCAAGCTACAGTCTCTCTTTCATCGGCTGAAGCAGAGTATATCGCCGCGAACGAAGCTGCGTGTGAAGTTGTGTGGTTAAGGAAACTTCTAATTGATGTTGGAAAAAAACAAGAAGGTGAAACCACAATTTTCTGTGACAACATGTCTGCCATTGCGATGACGAAGAATCCAGTCTTTCATGCAAGATCAAAGCATATTGAGATTCGTCAACACTACATTCGAGAGCTTGTGGCCAAGCAAGAAATCAGATTAGAGTTTGTTGGCACCAAGGAGCAACTTGCTGATAGCTTCACTAAAGCAGTCAGTTTTGAGACACTTCGATGTTTCCGCGATCACTTTCGGATTACAAATTAAGAAGGGGTGTTGAATGGATAATTTATAATCCTAAAGTAACTGTTAGACTTCAGAGAATGAATTTGGATGGAGAAGTACAGATACATGAATTGCTATTTATTTATAGTTAATGAGTCTCTTTGAATCATCATCTATGTAATCCTATAAATAGGATTGATGATCTATCGTTTGAGTAGGACCAGAACAAACAAGAAAATACATTCTCTAAAAACTCTAATGTATGAGTTAATGTATTAATTTTATCCAAAAGTCTTTTATCTTATCTCTTTTATTCATCAAAACCCAACAATTATTGCAAACAGGAAATCCAATAAACTCAATTGATTAGATATTGGTGCTGATAACATGTTCTAATATCAAATTTGTTCGGCCCTACGAATCATCTGTATAGTAACAATTAGAGGTGTCCATTTGAACCGGAACCAGGAACTGAACTGGGAACCGGCGGTTCCGGAACCGGAACCGTGAATTTCGGTTCCAATTCGGTTCCGGTTCCAATTTTCGGAACCGGCGGTTCCCGGTTCTGGACCTTAGAACCGATTTTTTTTGTTTCTGATTTTAAAATTATAAAATTTAAATATTATATAAAATTATAACATCAATAATTAAATAAGGGGTTGGAAAATATATAAAATAAATTAAATTGACTGTAGAAGGGCAATTCAAATTCAAATTGATTCCTGCTGCAAACCATGCGACCCATCAATTCAAATTTACACTATTTTGTGCACCACATCACTATATTTTATTTGTCACTCTTAATTTTCTCACACTTTATTACTTGCCACACACACCACCACGCTCCACCCCACACACACACCCACTCACTTGTCCTGTCACTTCACATGACCACTCACCACCACACTCCACTTTAATTTCTAACACTATTCCTAACACTTTAATTTTTAACACTCGCAGTACGTATCATCCTTGCCATCTAAAGAAGAAAGGAAAATTTCAATCAGTTTCATCTAATCTCATTCTATATACATAGTCTAGTTGAGTGCTAAAGCACTTTTGATTTATTCTGAACACTTAGAACTTTACAAGTCTTTTAGCATAGTATACTTTCTTGGTATAGACTTTTAAAGTATTTCTTATCCTTGGGACGTATTAGTATCGGATATTTTATTTTACTTACTGATTACTTAATGATTCATCCTTTCTAAATTTTATCGCTAGGAACGATACATTATTGAATCGGACCCCTTTTCTGGATTGGTTTTAAGAAAGGAAAGGTCTTTTCCTTTTATTTCCCGTAGGTTAGGATTTGGCTTTAGTTGGGATGTTCTCGTTTCCGAGTAACTTGTGGAAATTTTCTTCTAAATTCTCGTCTATGTTTTCTTTTATATAGAAAACACACAACTAAGCGTTCCAATTTCACAAAAGAACTTTGAATTTCTAATTTCAAAATTAGAAAATAACGGAATCTGTCTATTCCAAGCATTCATATTCAAATGAACTGCTTAGCTTCTCTTGCTGGGCGTGATGTACGGAAGTGCTCGGGTTTCGTCAACTCGTTAACTGGGTGGGTCTAGTGAAACGATACTAGACACGGATTTCAAAAGACTCTCGGGTTTCAAGCACAAATGCTCTAATACCACTCTGTCACGTCCCCATTTCACTTCTCTAAGTAAAATCGAGAAAAACGTGACTCGGAATAAAAATGCGGGTAACGAAAGGAAATGTAAGCGTTGATATTTGGATGAAACATGAAACGTACCACAAAAGATGGAGATTTCGATAGAATTTGGTATCACGAAACCCCAAGTACATAAAAAGAAATACATAGTTCGAAGCCAAAAGAGATAGATAATAAGTTCTTGAATTTAAACAAAAGTCTGGCAGCGGAAACTGGATCAATATCTAGATTTACATGTATGACGACATATAAATCACCGAGAGTAAAACATAAAAGTTTTGACAGAACCACCACTGAGCCTTCCACTTCGTCATCACGACTTAACCTGCACATTTATAAATATATGCAGGGCTGAGTACGAATGTACTCAGTAAACACGTGCCGAAATCACATTCGTACAATATATTTGTCATTGCCGTAACACAGTGCAACATAGGGATTTTGTCACTAAAGAACCTATGTTCACTAAAATTCTTGAGTGATCTTAAAAGTTTGACTGCGCAGTCTAAGTTCTGGAGTAATCAAACATATCTGTAATTCTGGGTGTCGGGAAAGTGGCCACTTTCCGCGAACACTGAACCGGCCAACCTGTTAAGATGACTCACGGTCCCTGGTGTACACAAGCCTTAAAGATATAAATCTTTAAAGGCCCGAAATCGATTAATTGTTCAACAGATACGCATCATACCAAAATATAAATATTTTCGACAATGCAGTACTTCATAACATTTTAAATTCTAAAGCATTTCTAAAACGAAAACAACGATTTGGTACAACGCATACGATTTGATTGGTAAAAGAAAGCCTACCTGATATGCTTCTTCGTCTAACGAAAATCTGGTGCAAATCGACTGAAATTCCCTTTCGCTGAACCTTAATTGTAATTAAGAAAAGATACTCATCGTGAGTATATAATTTATTTCATCTAAAAATGAAATAATATTCTATTATTTCATTAATTTCTCTAATCTCTTCACTCGATTAATATTCGAGTGCTTAACTGTTTTGATAACCCTGTTTAAAGTACTTAAATCATCATTTGATTTCTCCACTTCTTATATCTTATTGACTTTCCCAATTAAGTTAAAAATTTGGGGATTATGATTATTCAAGATACTTACTTGAATTAATTAAAATCTAATTAGAAAATTTAGTCAAGGATCTATTGGGTAGTATTAATTTAACTAATACTATTTAAATCCAATCCTTTTAGTTACAAATTTTAATCCATAGATTAATTTTATTAAACCATTGCTAAGGGAATACTTACTCCATTCCTAATACCCAAGCTGGACCCATTCTATATACTCAATAGGCCCAATAATTATTTAAAAAAAATCGAGCCCAATCTACATCTTGTTATCCAGCCCACTAGGATTTAATTGTTTGGCCCATTTGTCTCTTTATCTACAGCCCATAAGATTTTTATTGTTTGGCCCATGCGACACTTTCGTTCCTAACAGATCAATCCTAATTCATTTCATCCGTCTTCCTCTTCTCTCCCTCACAGACACTCAGCTTCCTTTCCTTTTCAACTCTCTCGCCTCTTTGCTCTCGCTGCCTCCCTCCATTCTCTGTTCCTTCTCCGTTTCTCCCTGTTTCTTTCCTCTCCTTGATCTCCTCGGCTTTCTCCCGGTGGAAGCAGCAACGGTGAAAATCTTCTCACCAACGACTTCAAGGTGGAATCTCCTATCCCTTTCAATTTCTTTCTAGTTTTGGAAGATCCAATTTTTTTTAGTTCTTAGGATCTAAATTTTCGGTTTTGTAAACCTAGATTTCATTTTCTATTTTCGATTTGCCCTTCCTGTATTTTGAGATTTCATCTCGTGAATCTGCATGTTTAAATTTTAGGTTTTTCTTCTGAAATTGCTTCTAAAACCTATTAATTCCTTACTCTCTGCCCTCTCTCTCGATCTGTAGCAGGGTATTTGGACGGTGGGGTGGTCGTCGGAGCTCTCTAGGCTGCAGTCCTTGGCTTCTTCTTCTCAGGTAAATTTTTAGTTCTTTTCCTATAATTTCGGTTTATATTGTGCATGCTCTTTTCTCCTTCACAATTCTGTTTTCAGAAATTGACATGCTCTGTTTCGAATTTGGGATTAAATTTTGGAATCTCTGTATTTTAGATTTCAATTCTTAGTTTTCTGCATGACTAAATTCTCTTTCAAGTTTCTGTGTTAAACATTTGGCTAGACCATAGTTTCATTCTGCATTAGTTGTGAAATGAAAAGAGCTTCAGTTTAGTTAAGAGTTTCAGAATTTGATTTGTTTAAAGCTTTTATCGAGTACTGACTTTTGGTCTGATTCTTATGCTGGCTGAGGGATAAATATATATTGGTTGCTGGTCTTGTTCGGATTTGATCGTTGGAAGGGTTCTGGAGATTTGTGGCTGTGTGAGGTAGTCTCTTTATTGTATATTTCAGAGATTTTTATAACTTTTGATTTGGTTTCTTATTCTGGAGGTGAGAGTGTATTAATTATGTTCTGGAGACTGAAAATGATATAGACATAAGTTCAAGTTCTACAATCAGAATATATGTATGTGTAAATATATAAATGTCTATGTGTTCTGTGTTATGAAGCCATAACTATAATCAAATTTCTGCATTTCCTAAGTGTAAAAGAGTGAACATGTTCTAGATTCTCAAAGCATAAAAACAATATCTTGTGAAGTTTGAAGCACAAACCTATGTACGCATACTTTGCTAGCCAAGAAAAAGAAATGGTTGGAGTCCATATATGTGTCATATGTGTCTAAGAGGGTCTGCATATATGTAAATTTGCCTCACAAAACAGCTTCTGAGTATACTATAATTGCTTAAAAGATTCTAAAGAAGGCTGGGAAAAACTCTATAGTGTTAATTTGTTGTTCTAATAGTTGCAGTTCATGAATTTAGCATGTTATCTCTTTCTGTCCTAGATT
The DNA here is from genome assembly GCA_026898415.1 of Leonotis leonurus. Lineage (NCBI taxonomy): Eukaryota > Viridiplantae > Streptophyta > Magnoliopsida > Lamiales > Lamiaceae > Leonotis > Leonotis leonurus. Next base: position 1,359,054 of record JAPKLX010000080.1, read on the forward strand.
TAAAATAAAAGAAAGAGATCATACTTACTTTAGATGTTTGGCTAAGAGTTCCTTTGAAGTATCCTCTGTGGAAGTAGGAAAAGAAACTGTTTCAGTTGGGAACTTAACACTAAACTGAAAAGATGAAACTATGTTTACCTTACTGCTTCTAAATCTGAAGTTGGGGTGACTGAGAAGTTCCTTCCTTGTGTGGATGAGTGTTTCTACGTAGTAAGTAGGCTATGTTTCAGTGAAAGTGAAGGTAGTATTAAGGTAGGATATAAGAGAGTGTTTGGTTGGGTTTGCAACGTAGTAGTTCTTTTAATTTGGTTTGACTGCACACAAACACTTGAGTTCTCTACATATATTACAGTCTATTTCCTAACACTATGCCTGTCCTAGTTCTTGACTTTGGGGGTTGTCTTAAATTGATATCCTTTCTTCTTTTGCAGGTGCAAGGCGGATGGGAAGGTGATGGAAGGGTAACAACTACTGTTCTTTCCTGCAGCCAGTCTTTTCCTTATATTTTCTTTCCCCTCACTTCTACTTTGGCCACATTTCTTAAGTTTCCATTCAAGTGTAAAAGATTTGGGTAGCAGACTGAATCTAATATTTATGTCTTAGGATTTACTAGGTGATTTTGTTCTATAAGTCAAAATTTAGAAACGTGTATGGAATATCTATAGTTCCCTATTCTACCATTGAAAAGTTTACAATCTGTATATGTATATATAATACGTACATGTGTGTTTCTTTGTTTAACAGAAAGTTGTGTACTATGTTCATAACACATGTTCTCTTCACTCATTATACATAAGTGATAAATCTCTTAATAAGGTAAATTGGAATTCTAATTATCCATTCTCTATATTTCCAAAACCTTAATCTAGTAATCACTCTTAACTAAGTTTGACAAAGATTAGTTAATTTAATCGCATCACACAATTAAATTATAATGCCTCAATTAACCCATTTCTCATCCAAGTAAGACATTCAAACAATGTAATGACCCGTAAAATTTTTCCAATTTATCTTGTATCAGGAATAGCGATAATAAAATTTCGTTGTCTATTACAAATCGACTTTATGAATTATATTAGTAGCTATAAATTTTTGCTCGTGCATTCTAATCTTTCGAATAATGAAATGTTATATGAACTAGTCTAGATGTGGTAACTATTCTTATTATATATAAGACGTACTAGAAAGTATTGCAATGCTTGATCGAGGATTATAGTTGGATGAGATAATTAAATTTTCTTAGCAATCTAGTAAAGAAAGAATTAGTAATATGGTTGTATACCATATAAGATTTTCAAATTGTTATTTATATAGAAATGATGTATAAGGAGATTTATAGTTAGACCCTTATTAATTGATTGATTAGAATATTACTAGTGAATTAGTAAACTTATAAGATTATGGTACGTTAATGATTCGTTGACCATGTGCATAGGTTGTTTTAATTGAGAAATAGAACGTAACAAATGGGTTATGAAGGATGCTATCATTTGTGTTTGTAATGAGAGAGTAAGGATAGTGCAACCAAATCCTAAGTAGAATACGTATATATATATATATATATATATGTTTATAATCAGCATATATAGACTTTATGTTGCAATCTGAACTTACGTGTATTACAAAATAATAGGGAAAGATAGTTATCCATCTAGAAGTATTATGGGGAGCAGTAAAAGAAAGAAATAAAACAACATCTAAATCTGCAGTCTGCAGATTTGTTTCTAAGAGAGTTATGAGGAGAAAAACCACCTGTTATGCACTACCTATATCACTACTTTCTACTGCACAAGTTTACAAGGAGATAACATAAGAAGTAAAGGCATAGGGCTGGAGAACAGCATGGCGGCAGCTTGCAGATCGAGCAGCACCCTTCTACACTCCACCACTTCCCCTCTACACCATAAAACAATATCACACATTAATAAGCAGCCCAAAAGTCAATGAAAATCAGAATCTTAGCAAAGCACTTGAGTTATAGCTGTAACATAGATATAGGGTGAGTAAATTGGGAGTTTTATGTGCTAGAGAACAGCAGTGCTTCTGTTTATATTACAGAAGTAAAACACTTAAACGTTGCAACCCATTTAGAAGCAGAAACACTCTCCCAAATTATCTCCCCTCAATACTCCCTTTCACTTTCATTATCCACGCAGCAGCACTCACCATCCCCAGAAGAGTTTCTTAGCCATTTCCAACCCCAGTTAAGAAGTATCTCAAGTTATCCTAGTCCCAGGATTCTAAGAAGCCACTGAGGTAAGTAAGAAATTCCTAAGCATTCAAATAGTACAGGTTCTAGCATTGTTCCAACCTTTTCTTTCCTTCTCTTCTCAGAAAACAACCTGAAGATCTCATAGCCAAACATTTGAGCAAGAGTAAGCTCTCTTACTTCTATTTAAAAGTTAGAATGAAAAGGAAATTTTAGGTATAGCCTGCAACCTTCTAAATCACATAGAAATTTTAAAAACACACTTATAGATACTCACTTAGACTCTATTAAAACTATACTTCCATAATCATGATTTAAGTATATTCTGCCAGAACCGTAGTGATCGATCGCCGATTTTCGAAGTGAGATTTGCACGATGATTAGAAAGTAAACGAGACGAGGTTTACGTGGTTCGATCTTTAAAGAGATCTACGTCCACGGGAGAGCTCTTTTTGTTTATAATTTGAGAGCTGAAATCTTGATTTTACAGAAAGTGATTGTGTGAATGCCCCTTTAATTTAGCTTTAACCTGACTATTTATAGATAACAGAGGCGGTTTATAGCTATTTATAGTAAGTGGGCCGTGCTATTGGGCCGGCCGAGCTGCTCTTAATGGGCCGAGGCGTTGGGCCGCCGAGCTGCTTCGGGGTGTTTGGGGTGTTTGGGCCTTATTGATGGGCCATATCCTATCACATCCCCCCCCTCAAGAGAAGATCGGCACCAAGGTGGAGATCTTGACGAGGTGGGTGTGTTGGACGAAGTGAAGATCTGGGCGAGGTGGAGATCTTGTAGTCGCCGAGGTCGAAGTGAAGCTCTGGCTGAAGCCGAGGTAGAAGTAACTCTCTGGCTGAAGCCGAGG
>JAPKLX010000080.1:1362131-1412563 GCA_026898415.1 Leonotis leonurus
TGAAGCCGAGGTAGAAGTAACTCTCTGGCTGAAGCCGAGGTAGAAGTCGTGGTGGTGGGAGACAGCTGTTGTAGAGGGTCGTGGGTGACACGTGTCGCCTTTCTGTTGGAGGAGCCGAAGAGGCGGGTTTTTGAAAAAGAGGCGGTTGGAAAAAGGTGAAGTGATGTCTATAAAGGCTTCCTTTGGAAGCTAACAAACACTTTTCACTTTTCGCAACCCTAGTTTTACTTTCCCATCTGCAAAAAGCTTTCAAACTTTCTGCCATTGTCGACTTCAACCTCGAGAAATTTCATTCGCATTTTTCTACCAAGTAAGTTCCTGTGATTATGGCTACTGCTTCCACTTCTTCTTCTGCCTTTTCTGTTTCTTCTTCGCGTACTCCGAGTGGTAGGGAGATTGAATCTCCGTCGCCGATTAGGAATGTTTCGGCGAGGGTCACCGCGAGGGTTTTTACCCGAGCGGCGCTACCCCCTATTCCTCAACTTATAGAGTACCCCCCTCTTACTGGGTCGGAGGCTGCCTTGGAGTGTGCCTCAATTATGAGTGAATCCCACATGTCCAACCTAGCTAGAAAATTTTGTTTTCCCGATTCTGCAGAGTTCATTTTACCTAGGGCGGAGGATAGAGGTTGCTCTCCTCCCGTAGGGTTTTTTACTATGTACGAAGATTACCTTTACTTCGGTCTTCGTCTGCCATTACATCGTATTTTTGTAGAGCTTTTGGATAGATTCGAGCTTCCCTTAGGTCAGTTCGCGCCTGCTTCCATTAAGCAGGTAATAGGTTTTTGTGTCGAGGTCGGTCGCCGAGGTGGACCGATGTCGCTGGAGTCTTTACTCCGTTTTTTTAGAGTAAAGCGGGGGCCGACTGGGTGGGTATATCTCTCACCTGTAAATAAGTTCAAGTTGGTCACCCCATCCAAAGTATCGAACTGGCAGAAGAAGTTTTTCTTCTGCCGAGCTGAAGGCGTGCCCCTCCATGGCTGGTCGGCGGCCAAATTTGGCCCGCAACTAAGGGTGGATCCCGTCGGTGAGCTCGAGACGAGCTTGATGGACCTCGGCGCCGTCAAAAGGACTTATGCCGAGGAGGAGCTGTCGAGGCACGGGCTGAGCCCATGTGACACCCTGGCCGACGTGGATCCGGGTGAGGCTTCGTAGTGTAGTTTGTCTTCGTTTATCCGAACTAATATTTTGACTTCGTTTATCTGAACTGGACTAATACTTGTGTTTCTGCAGTGAATCCAGAAATTTTTGAAGCTGCCATGGAAAAGAAGAAGAGGAAGAGGCCGAGAACCTCGGCCGTTGAGGAGACGCCACGCCGGGATCGGGCGGAGGGGGTGGAGGCCGAGGTGACTCCGCCCGTGATTGATCTGGCGTCGCCGAGGAGGGAGGCGAGGAGCTCGGGTGCTCGGGCATCCGGGTCGGGGTCGACACAGAGGACCTCGTTTCCCGAGGTGAATAGAGCATAGCTTTATATATCTTGCTTCCTTAATTTTTTTCTTGTGCTGATATATTCCGTGCAGGAGGCGGATGTGGCTTTGGACGGGCTGAGTGCCCTCTCGAACTTCATCATTGGTGGAGTCGAGCAGTTCCGGGCCTTGAATGCCGAGCTCGGGGAAGCGAGGTCGGAGGCGACGAAGGCGGTGGGCGCGGCGGAGGCGGCTAGGAGGAGGGCGACTGACCTCGAGGTCGAGGTCGCCAACCTGAGGGCCGAGCTAGCCGGAGAGCGGGAGAGGGCGGCCCGGGTGGCGGCGGAACAGGGTGGAGTGTTGCGGGCGCTCGCTGAGCGGATTTTCCGCTCCAAGTATTTCGGCACGGTGGCGGCGCACCTGGTGAGCGCCATGAGTACGCCGATTACTTCGGCAGCGCTCGACCGTGTCGCCAAGGATTACCCCGAACTTGATAAAGTCAAGTACGGGTATGAGGTGATGTCAAAGGAAGAGATGTTGCGGGAGTACGCCGAAGTACTCGTGGAACACACCGCGGCGATCCCGGTGGTCGAAAGGCTGGCGCGGGAGAGGTCCCCGCTCTCCGAGCAGGCGGTTCGGCGATGTCCAGCAGATCGGGATGACGATCTGGAGGCGGTCATCGCTGAGCTTACCAGGGAGGCGGCCGCTGATGCCGAGGGAGGAGGGGAGGCCGGCGACGAGGAGCCCGAGGTCGGCGATAGTTAGCTTTTTCTTCTCTTCTCTTTTTTTTTTTTTTTTAGCTTGTATCACGTCGCTATTAGGGCGGCGCTTCTTCCACATGTATATAAAGTATCCTTTTTTTGGACTGCGCTTTGTGCTGAATTGTTTAATTTTTGCTGCTGTAGCCTGCCTTTGACTTCTCCAATACTTCTCATTTTGAGCAAGAAATAAATGAGCTTCGTCGAGCCGCCGAGGCAGCCGAAGTCGAGGTCGCGTGTTGGAAAAGCCGAACTACCAACATCGAGACCGAGCTTGAGGCAAAGCTTAGGTCGGCTCAGGAGAAGCTTGACGAAGAGCACGCGAAGTTTCTGGAGCTTGAAGATAAATTCAAGAATGTCAAGGACGATCTTCAGACTTTTAAGGCCATAGCCGAGGAGCATGAAGAGTACGAGGACCGTATACACAGAAGTGGTGGCCTGACCATATACGAGGTCTCTACACAAATAAAGCAGGTCCGAGCTCGAGCAAGGGAGTACCGAGAAAGGTACGGCGATGACTCCTGGCAAGTTCGTGAGCAGGAAGAGGCGCTTCTCAAGCTCGGCTCCATGTATAAAATCGTTTTGAAGAGGAACCCGAAGCTGAAGAGGTGGATCGAGTCTAAGAAGACTTCACTCGAGGCTTCCTCTTCGGGTCAGTTGGGAAGGAGTTCGGCTGGCGCCCCCCCCCCCCTTACTTTGGGTCGAACTCGAGAAGAGACTCTTGCCATCATGTCTCGAGGTGGAGGGCGGCGCGCTTCAGGCGGCCGAGGTCGAGCTGTGCCTTCAAGCCGAGGTCGATCTGCACCTTCAGGTCGAAGCCGAGGTGGTTTTGGCCGTGGTGAGGGGATGGCCTTTTTGGATACGGTGCTCGGTCATGGTGGTGCCAGTTCGAGCTCGGGTTTGGGTTTTGTGGAGAAGTACCTTAGTTTTAGTGGTAGGTCTCCGGGCTCAGACCCTCCAAGCTGATTGTAATATGTACTTTATGAAATAAAATACAATTTTCCTTGTCATTACTTCTCTAAAGCTTTACTCAATTTGTGTAATCAAGTTTGCTTCAAATTATTGTGATGACTGGCTCGTACTTCGTAATCGCTTCGTTTGATACCGAAGTTTTACTTCGTCTAAAGGCGAAGTTTGAGACTTCGGGTAGCTGAAGGCGAAGTTTTGAGACTTCGGGTAGCCACTTCGTTTAGGAACGAAGTTTGGGCTTTCAAGTTCCTTATTTGTCGATTTAATCGATAGGAGTGGTCTCCTCACGCGCGCTTGACTTCGCCACTTCGTCTGAAGTCGAAGTTTTGGCTTTGAAGTCCCTTATTTGTCGATGTAATCGATAGGAGTGGTCTCCTCGCGCAGTTGACTGCTACTCTCAATTTGGAGTTTTAGCTCGATTTGGATCTAATGCAGTATGTATACAAAAATGCTTCACAAAAGAACTTAATAAAATCCAAACTACATAAATTACAAATAATATTTCTTTAAATGAGAAATATGCCAAGTTCGGGGTATTGGCTCCCCAGATAAGTGGATGAGCTTGTATGAGCCTTTGCCGAGGACACCTTGGATTTGATACGGACCTTCCCAAGTGGCTTCAAGTTTACCGAGCTTCTCCGACTTGCTAACTTCATTATTCCTGAGAACGAGGTCGCCTATTTGAAACTGTCGATGTTTCACTCGATTGTTGTAATACCGAGCTACTTGTTGTTTGTACCGAGCTTCTTGTATGTAGGCTTGTTCTCGTTTTTCCTCCAATAAGTCCAAATTAGTTCGGAGGCCTTCTTCATTGGCATCGGTTGTGAAGTTTATAGTTCGGGGGCTCGGCAAACCGATCTCCACTGGGATTACTGCTTCGGTTCCGTAGACGAGGCTGTATGGTGTTTCTCCATTAGATGTCCGAGGTGTAGTTCGGTAGGACCATAGGACTTGGGGTAAGTTTTCGGCCCAATCTCCCTTGGCTTTATCGAGACGAGTCTTTAAACCTTTGACTATTGTCCGGTTCGTGACTTCGGTCTGACCATTCGCTTGAGGGTGCGCTACCGAGGTGAATTTCTGCTGGATATTGAGCTCGTCACACCATTCTTTAAATGCCTTATCCGTGAATTGAGTTCCATTATCCGAGACGAGGATGTGAGGTACACCGAAGCGACAAACTATATTCTTCCAAACGAAGTTGAGGGCCTTTTTGCTCGTAATTTTTGCAAGAGGCTCGGCCTCTACCCACTTCGTAAAATAGTCGATGGCGACTATTAGGAATCGTAGTTGGCCGGGGGCCTGCTCAAAGGGACCGACGATGTCTATCCCCCATTGCATGAAGGGCCAGGGGCTTTGCATGGTGGTCAACTCGGTTTGAGGTACCCTCGTTATTGTTGCATGAATTTGGCACTTCGGACACCTTTTGACGAGATCGACTGCATCTTGAAGCATGGTCGGCCAGTAGTATCCCCATCTCATAATTTTTCTGGTTAAAGTCCGAGCTCCAACGTGACTGCCACAGGATCCTTCATGCACTTCGCGTAGGATGTAGTCCGCTTGATTGGATCCCGCACATCTTAGAAGAGGTTGAAGATATGATTTTCTGTACAATACTCCCTGATCTAAGACATACTTGACTGATTTGTTCTGAAGCTTCCGAGCTTCAATTTTATCATCAGGGAGTTCGCCTCTTTCTAAATAATCTCGAAGTGGTGTCATCCAGCTCGGCTCGTCATCGATTACTGCGTTCACTTCGGCTTCATCTATACTTCGGGTTGTGACTTCTTCCACCGGAGAGGCCGTAGATGACGACGCAAGCTTGCTTAATGCATCAGCTCGGTCGTTTTCGCCTCTCGTGATTCGTATCAACTCGAAGTATGAGAAGCTTTTTTGTAAAGTTCTAACCTTGTGGAGATACTTCTTCATCCTTTCATCTCGTGCTTCGTATTTTCCGAGGACGTGGCTCACGATGATTTGGGAGTCACTGTAGACTTGGATGGCCTGTATCTGAAGGTTCTGCGCGAGGCGAAGTCCAGCTATTAGGGCTTCGTACTCCACTTCGTTATTGGTGGTTGGGAAGCTTAACCGTAAAGCATAAGGGATTTGTTTCCCTTCCGAACTAATGAACAAAACTCCAGCTCCGCTTCCCTTTTTGCCCGACGCTCCATCGACATAGACTTTCCAACAATCTATGGGGGGTGTCTTCGGCATTTTCTCTTCGATATTCTCCTCGGTAGGTTTGATAGGCTTCGGAGGCTCGGTGAATACTGCTTCCACCAGGAAATCTGCCAGCGCTTGCCCCTTTATAGCTTGCCGAGGTGCGAAGGAGATTGTGTGCTCGCCAAGTTCGACCGCCCACTTGGCGATTCGCCCCGAAGCTTCAGGCTTCGTAAGCACTTGCCGAAGTGGTAGGTCGGTCAATACTTGTATCGGGTGAGCATGAAAATAGGGTCGAAGTCGTCTCGCAGCATTCACTAAGGCGAGCGCGACCTTCTCCAAAGGTTGGTACCTCATTTCTGGCCCTTTCAAGGCTCGGCTTATGAAGTATATAGGTAATTGCCGAGGTCCTTCTCGAACTAAGACTGCACTTATTGATTCATCCGAGGCGGCGAGGTATAGGGAAAGAACCTCGTCTTCCTTTGGGACGGATAAAGTGGGTAAGTTGTCGAGATACTTCTTCAAACTCTCGAAGGCTGACTTGTGCTCGTTATTCCACTCAAAGTCTGGAGCCTTCTTCAGGATCTTGAAGAATGGGAGTTGCTTCTTGGCTGCTTTAGATAGGAATCTGCTTAGCGAGGCCAAGCAGCCCGTCAACCGATGCACGTCGTGTACTGACTTCGGAGCTTGCATTTCTTGGACGACCTTAACCTTTGCTGGGTTGGCTTTTAATCCTTCGCGAGAAACCCAACACCCTAGGAATTTTCCGGACTGGACCATGAAAGTACATTTTCCTGGGTTTAACTTTAGGTTCACCTCGCGGAGCAGTTTGAAGACGACCTGGAGGTCGTTTAGAGTAGTGTTGACTTTTTTGCTTTTGACAACGATGTCGTCGACATATACTTCAACAATCTGACCGATGTGAAGTTCAAATATTTTGTCAACCATCCTTTGATATGTAGCTCCAGCATTTTTGAGTCCAAAGGGCATCTTCTTATAAGCGAAAATGCCGAAGTCTGTAACAAAGGCTGTCTTCGGAGCGTCCTCGGTATTCATAAGGACTTGATGATAGCCTTTGTACAGATCAAGAAAACTAAAGGCCTCGTGACCGACGAGGGCTTCTACTTTCTTATCAATGTTGGGGAGAGGGTAACAATCTTTGGGGCAGTGTTTATTGAGGTCGGTATAATCAACACACATGCGCCATCCCCCTACTTGCTTCTTCACCATCACGGGGTTGGCCAACCACGTCGGATATTTCACCTCGAATAGAATATCGGCTTGTTGTAGTTGGCGTACCTCGTTGCGTATTACCTGATTTCTCTCGGCAGCGAAGGCTCGTTGCTTTTGCCGAACTGGTTTCACCTCGGGGTCGATGTTGAGGTGGTGAGTTATAATATTTGGTGATACCCCGGTCATGTCTAAAGGAGACCAGGCAAAAATGTCTTTAAACTCCCGAAGTAGTTGAATAACTTGACCTCGGAGTTCGGCACCCCCGACGAAACCGACCTTGACGACCTTGGACGCGTCGTTTTCATAGAGTACGACGTCTTCTAGAGGTTCTGCAGCAGACGAGGTCGACTTCGGCACGCCGGGGTTCTGTAATTGCTATGCTTGGGGATGTTGTACACCAGAACCTCGGAGTGCGACCTGCATGCACTCCTTGGCCTGTGTTTGATTTCCCCGAAGCGTGATAACTCCATTCTTTGAAGGTATTTTGATCATTAAATGGTAGGCCGAGCATACTGCTCTTGTCGCTATCAGCCAATCTCTGCCTAATATAATGTTGTAGGGAGAGTTGGCTTTGACGACGAAGAAGTGGATTATCTTTGTAGTGGATAATGGACTTCGTCCTACCGTCACGGGGAGTGAGATCGTTCCATCTGTTGAGGTCTCCCCTTGTGTGAAATTCTTTAATGGAATGGGTGCTGGTTTTAAGCGCGCTTCTTCGATGTCAAGTTTGCCGAAGCACCCTTTGAAGAGTACGCTGACCGAGGCTCCACTATCAACAAAGACTCGGTGTACCAATTTGTTAGCCACCACGGCTTCGATAATAGTGGCGTCTTGATGAGGCGAGGCATGAGGAACAGGGTCGTCATCAGAGAAAATAACGACCTCGTCCTTCTTGAACCTTTTGTACGAAGGCTCCTCCGAAGGTCAGTTTCGAGCTTCGGCCTTCAGCGACGACCTTGTTGAACCTTGGGGCACTCCGATGATGGCGGCGATGACTCCATCATACTGAGGTTGATTCTCGTCATCGTCTTCGTCATCATGTCTTGACCTTTTCTCTTGGGGTTTGCAATTTTCTCCCCTATTCCTTCTCCGTTTGCCTTTGCCCCGAGGTTGAGTATCCGGTTGACTTTGACCTCGGTATCTTCCTAGAGTGCCATCTTGTGTTAGGCGATCGATTTCCGAGGCAAGATTGCGACATTCCTCGGTGTCATGGCCGTGGCCGCCGTGGAACTCGCAGTATTTATCCCGTGATCGTCTGCTTGATCCAGTTCGGGATAGCGGTGGAGGTCTCTGGAACAAGTTTGCGTGAAGCTCATAAATTTCTGCCCGAGATCTGTTCAGCGGAGCGAACCGATCTTGCTCCGGATTAGGCCGAGGTCCGAGGCGAGATGCTAATGGACCTCGTTGGATTCTTTCAAGAGCGCCTCGTCGATGCTGCCCTTGATCAGCTCGTTCTTCCCTTCTCTTTTTATCCTGACCTTCAGGTCGGTCAGCGGCTCGTTTCTTCCTGTCCGCCTCATCCGCTTCGGCAAATGCATCAACAATCCTCCATAGCTGTTTGGAGGTTTGGGGGCGCTCTTTCACGAGCTCCCTGAAGAGTGTGCCGGAGTGAATGGCATTTTGAAAGGCCGAAATGAGGACATCGTCTGAAAGGCGATCGACCTTGAGGCTCTCATTATAGAACCGAGCTAGGAAGTCGCTAATAGATTCTCCTTGTCCTTGTTTTAGGGTAAGGAGTTGGGCCGAACTCATTTTGGCTTCGGCTTTTTGGAAGAAACGCCTCTCAAAGGCATCTAGCAGGTCGGCGTATGACCCTATGCTGCTGTGAGGAAGGTTGTCAAACCACTTCCGTGCGTTGTCGACCAACAATTCGGGGAAGACTTTGCACATATAAACATCCTCGGCCAGTCCCTGGTTCAGCATATTATATTGATATTGTGATAGAAAGTTGCTCGGGTCGCAAGAACCGTTATATGGCTTGATTGGCGGGACCCTATATGCTGAAGGAAGTGGTGTGTAGAGAATTTTGTTGGTGAGGGGGGTAATGATTCTGCTGTAAACAGTGAATCTTCCCTCTCGGTGGTCGTCCTCGTCACGTCGAGAATGGTCGACGTTTCGACGAGGTGGCGTCTTCTCTCTCCGGTATTCCTTGTCACGTCGGTAATGATCGACGTTTTGACGAGGTGGAGTCCTTCTTCGGTGTTCCTCGTCACGTCGGTAATGGTCGACGTTTTGACGAGGTGAAGTTGAGCCTCGCCGAGGTGAAGCAATATTTCCTCGGCGATTATGCAGTTTTTGGGGGACTTCATCATCTTTCTCCTCGACAATTTGCTCCGAAGCTTGGGGTCGTTGTGATGGACCCGCTTTATCCTCTTCGCACTGACCTCGTTGTTGATGTTGTTCGGCGAATTTGAGGAAATCTTGCTCGTGAAGATCTAGATATGCTTTGAGTGCGTGGCCGAGCAGAGGTTGAAGTGTGATATTCCCTTGATTTTGATTCAATCTTTCACTGCTAAAAGAGTCATCAGCTCGGTGGGAAAGGACATCTTCTACATGGCCTTCGGGAGTTCGGCGGTTCGTGGCCTGCCTGCCCGACCGAGCATAGAGTTCATCCCCTTCGTTAGTTGATAGACGAGGTGGATTACGAGGTATTTCATCCTCGTTTTGCTTTCCTTTAGCAGCAGCAGCTATAGCATTAGATCGAGTGGATCTAACCATTGTGTTTTCACTTCGGAAATAGTGATCGGACACAAAATTTACTTCGTTTCCCACAGACGGCGCCAGTGATCGATCGCCGATTTTCAAAGTGAGATTTGCACGATGATTAGAAAGTAAACGAGACGAGGTTTACGTGGTTCGATCTTTAAAGAGATCTACGTCCACGGGAGAGCTCTTTTTGTTTATAATTTGAGAGCTGAAATCTTGATTTTACAGAAAGTGATTGTGTGAATGCCCCTTTAATTTAGCTTTAACCTGACTATTTATAGATAACAGAGGCGGTTTATAGCTATTTATAGTAAGTGGGCCGTGCTATTGGGCCGGCCGAGCTGCTCTTAATGGGCCGAGGCGTTGGGCCGCCGAGCTGCTTCGGGGTGTTTGGGGTGTTTGGGCCTTATTGATGGGCCATATCCTATCACGTAGGATTTAAGCTAGCAAAGCATGTGGACCTGTTCTGACATAGAAATTGCATGCATATAGATATTTTTGCATTTGTTCCCTTACATCAGTAGTTAAAGTATTTAAATGCAGAAGTAATTAGGGTATGAGATTTCAGTCCTAATAACAAAAAAAAAACTTGCGCAGAGAAGATCTTAACACCTCCTAAGTTACTGTTTTAGGCTAGCAAGGGATGTATACATATTTTTCTTATGCTATGGACTTTAACAGATAGTGCTTTTATGCTTAAGAATCTAGGCATGTACACTCTCATACACATAGGAATGCAGAAATTAGATTATAGTTAGGACTTCATAACTCGAAGCATAGAACATAGTATACTTTCTAATAATTAAGATTTTTGCTAAAAAAAAAAAGAGAGACAAGAACAATACAGAATTTAAACATCTGGGAATGCATGCGACCACAAATTGGAAGTAAAATACTAAGAAAATAGATTAAGAACTTAGCTTAGGATGGCTGCTCGACCCAAGACACGACAGAACACTCCCTCCTCAATAAGAAACCGTGTTCCCCAGGGGTAAATCAACATACAAAGGAGAAGAAACAATTCAGATAAAAAAATAAACAACTTCAGAATCTAAAACGCTCTTAAAACTAACCCATCAGTGATGAACATGCAGAAGGGTAAATACTTACCTTCTGCGAAAGAACTAAAAGGAAAAATTCTGCTACCTCCAGACGTCACCCATGATTTTCCACCCTGATCAGAAATCGGAACCGTAAGCAAAGATTTGTAAAGAAAGAAAATTAGAACTACAGGTTTGCAAAAGATAGGAATTTAGATCTAAAAGCTTGGTCGTTTTTATAGATTGAAAACCTTAAAATCTTGAAAATCCTAATAATCTAAAACTGGTTTAAGAAATTCGAAGGTAAAAATCTGTAATAGAGAAGGGAGAAAAGAAAAGGGGTAAGAGGAGCTCACCTTACCTCACAGTCGAGAAGGGGAAACAAGGGAGACCGAAGGGCACGAGAAGAAGCGTAGGGGAACGCTGCAGAGATTATGGAGAAACGAGGGGTCCGATTGAACGAGCGGAAGGAGAGGAGGACCGTCTGAAAAGAGGCAGAGACGGGAGGCGAGGCAGAGAAGGAAATCGGGTAAACCGATTAGGGTTAGAGGATTAGACGAAATGAGATCAGGCGGAAGAAAAGAAAGGGGTGGGCTAAGTGAGGATTGGACTAATGGGCCAACAATTAGACTAATGAGCCAGCAATTAAAATTCTTAATGGGCCCAGATTGGGTATTAGGGATGTACTTAATTATTCCTTAATTTTGGTTAATAAACTTCATTTTCAAGTAAATTTATAGAATAAGGGATTAAATATAAATAGTTAGGTTTAATCCAATATGATCTAGATCTATTAAGTGATGCAAGTAGTAGTAATATTTAATTGATTATAGAAATCTTTTAGTACTCGAAGCCTAGTCGAGTGAAAAGATTAGAATGATTAATGAAATAATAATAGAATATTATTTCATTTATAGATAAAATAAATTATATACTCACGATGAGTATTTTCCTCTTAAATACGATTAAGGTTCGGCGAAGGAGAATTTCAGTTGATCTGCACCAGATTCTCGTTAAACGAAGAAACAGTTCAAGTAGGCTTTCTTTTATCAAATAAAATCGTATGCGTTGTACCAAAGTATGATTTTCGTTATAGAATGCCTAGAATTTTTAAATGATATGAAGTATTGCATTGTCGAAAATGTTTATATTTTGGTATGATGCGTATCTGTTGAACAATTTAATCGATTTCGGACCTTTAAAGATCTTTATCTTTTAAGGTTAGTGTACACCAGAACCGTGAGTCATCTTAGAGGGTTGGCCGGTTCAGTGTTCGCGGAAAGTGGCCACTTTCCCGACACACAGAATTACAGATATGTTTGATTACTCCAGAACTTAGACTGCGCAGTCGAACTTTTAAGATCACAAGAATTTTAGTGAACATAGGTTCTTTAGTGACAAAATCCCTATGTTGCACTATATTACGGCAATTGCAAATATATTAGTACGAATGTGATTTCGGCATGTGTTTACTGAGTACTTTCGTACTCAGCCCTGCATATATTTATAAATGTGCAGGTTAAGTCGTGATGACGAAGTGGAAGGCTCAGCGGTGGTTTTTGTTGAACTTTAAATGTTTTTACTCTCGGTGGTTTATATGTCGTCATACATGTAAATCCAGATATTGATCCAGTTTCCGCTGCCAGACTTATTTAAGCTTTCAGAATTAAACTGCTATTTTATTCGTGTCGAACCAAGAAATTCAGACTTGTACTCGTCCTTTGTGACTTTAGAAGTGGTTGTGACTTCTCTGATTTCGATCTTGGAATTTCGTTCATGTACTTGTGGTGTCCGTGACACCTAAACCTGTTAAAATCTTACCCTTCGTGGTACGTTTCGTGTTTCACCCCTTTTATCACTGTTTCGTATCGTTTGTTATCCGTATATTTCCTTTTAGTCACGTTTTCCTCGATTTTACTTAGAGAAGTGAAATGGGGACGTGACAAACAAAAATCCATCAATATACAAACGTCTAATAATTAGTATCTAACTAACGTATAATAACCCATAAAGCATTTGTCTTGTCTTTTTGAATAACCTCATTATCCAAACGAGCTCGCACAAATTTCTAGGATTTCTATAACAATATAAAATGCACAAATAATAATTACTAATATCGATTAGGTGATCTATATTCTAAACTTTATTCCGAAATTTTCTTATTCCGATTTCAAACATAACTACTAGTAGAAAAATAGCGGGACATTACATAAATTCAATTCATGTCATTTTATTTTCAATTCCACAAGGCCATGAATTTAGACACCTAAATATACACAACTTTTTTAATTTTATCTTCACATTTACAATATATCAAATTAATACATCACTTCAAATTTTCTCATTTTTTATATATAATTTTTTAAATAGAAAATGAGTATATATATTTAATTTGTATTAAGATTATGAATACATACATATATATATATATATGCATATAAATAAATAAGTTCATATAATTTGAGTTTAAAAAATATTTAATGAGTATATTTTGATACCTATTTGATTTTTATCAAATCAATGATTTTTGGTCGTATATTATTATTAGATTTTAAGATTCAACCTCATTATTACATACGTACTAACTTTTCTATTAGCGGGTAGATATTTTAAATGTTTATTATACTTTAAATGTATTGAATGGTTCATGTTATTTAAAAAAATTAATATATATAATCTAGGGATAAAAAATTTAAATACTCTCTTTAATAAATAAAAGATAAAAAAATAGACATTTAAAAATAAGAGATAAAAATATTCACTTATATGAGCACATGAGAAAATTGATCATGTGTTTATGTATTTCATTTCACAAAATAATTTGAATTATATGAGCACGTGATGAAATGTGTGCATTGTAGTGACAAATAAATAATTTAAATAAATTATTCACACTCAATAAAAATTATATATATTTAATTTTTGTAACAAACACGGGTATATATATATATATTTAATTTTTAATCAGATTATTAATGTATATATACATATAAATAAATGAATTCATTTAATCTTAGTTTATTTTCATACGGGCTTGTACATGGATAAGTAATTATTGGATAAAGATGTGTAACAAGACATTTATCGATTTTGAGATAAATACGCATACATAAAATTCAAATAAATTGGTTAGATTTTATAAATATTCTAATATAGTTTATTTTCATAAGTAATATTTATTTATGTATATTTTATATATTTGAATTTATAACATATATCATTATATGAGCGTAAGACGAAATCAATTGGTTCACGATTCAGAACATTTGAATATGAAATTGAAATCGAACCGCTTCCTATATAGTTGCGATTCAAAATTTTAATAATTTTTTACGATTCGATTCCCAAAAACGTTGATTACGATTCTTTTGAACACCTCTAATAATAATGATTATTAAAATCATTTTTACTTTACTTTTCAAACGAATATGAGTATATAAATTAAATTCAAATATACTTTAAAAAAATATTAAGTTGTTAGTACGAGTCTACTAATAGACAAGTTTACGAGGATTTAATATTTATGATAATATATATATATATATATATATATATCAAGTTGTAAATTTATTTTTTCATTAATTTTAGAAAGATTGCAATTTAATCATTAACAAGTCAACATAATTAACGGTTTTTACTATACATATTTAATATATGAATAAGTAGTTCATATACCTATGACAACAAATAATAATGAAGAAAATGATGTCAAATAATTTTATAAATTTATAAAATATTAATCCCGTCGAATTTCGACGGGCAACAAACTAGTATTTTAATAATTAGATGTATTGATCATGTAATTTAAATCATGTTAGCGATGTTTTTCATTTTATCTCCTTTTATTTAATTTTCTAATTATATTATTTTATTTTTGATTTGCATATGTTACTTAAGATCAAATATTCTTATCACCTAATGACATGCCACTTTTATAAGAGTTTTGGAGGGATTCATTTATGTGTATGTTTAGTGTAATGATGTATTTAATTTCTTAAGAATGTTGATGTTGTAACTTGAAATTATAATTAATTTTGATACGAACTTTATCGGTGCATACTTAATATATGTAAATGTAATTTTTCAAGTTTAATTAACTAAACGTGTTGATTCAATTAATATATAAATTGATGCAAATTAACATAAATATTCTATTAGTTGTCTTTCCTTTACTGAATTCTTACATTAATGGTGTTTTATATATTTTTTTTATTGATGGAAGTGTAGCAAATATTAATATAAAAAAAATGTATTTAAATAATCGATAAATATTAATATAAATGGAAAATATTTAAATGTTTAGATATAAATGGCAAATATTTAAATATTTTAGATATAATGTATTTAAATAGTCGACATATTAATATAAATGACAAACAATGTTTTAGATATCAAATAAATGACAAATATTAATATAAAAAAATAATGTATTTAAATATCAAACCTTGCAATTTAAAATTTTATAAAGAAGTGTAGAACTTCATATTTTCGTGTTTATTTTATAAATGACAATCATTAATCTTCAATAGCATTAAAATATTGTGTAATAATCTAAAGTTTTATTCACTTGCTTCTTTTATATACCGTAGTATTTTCAAAACATTAATTAGGAGGTGTCATAAATATTTTCGAAACAACAATCATGCAGACATGCACACCTTTATCTTATTCTCAAATATTTGTTATAGGTATCGTGGTGTTCATATATCCACCGAATCTGACTCTCCAGACTACTTTGATCCAAGGGAAGATTATTATGTTGGCAAAAATAGTCCCAACCCAACACAATTTAGAAGGGTCCAAAATCAACGTCAATTTGAGGAAATGACTTACGAACAACAAGTTGCCGCAGATCGTGAAATGGCGGAACAAATGGCTGCCTCCATGAGGACACAACAAAGGCCACCTCATTCCGACCAAATTAATATTGACGATGATGACGAGATGAATGAAGAGGATGATGGGGGTTTAGCTGCCGACGAACGCTCCAAACCTCCGACCTCAAGGAAGGACCGAGCCCCCCGTTCCGATATCTTCAAGTTGTACTTCAAAAAAATAACAATTACCGATCCAGATTTTGGACTAACCGTTGAAAAGGCGGAATGCAATTTGTTAACGATATGTTTACAACAAGGGTTATGGTTATGGTTCATACAAAAAACACATCCAAAAGGAGCATCCTCAACCGGCTAAAGGGAAAGGTACACAAACCACAATTAACTTGTCGCCTCTCGACAATCAAGGTATGTCCGTGATCTCTTTATTTAAATATAATTATATGATTGCTAGAGAATTTATGGCTAAATTCGTATCTGTTTATCAATTTCATTTCAATTTACTGATAGTGTCCATTTTGAAAATAGTATTCAAAAAGCTTATTGCCCACAAGCTAAAAAATTTCCACGCACAACAATGACTAGAACTATTGTTAAGTTAGCAAAACGATATAAAATATGTTTGCGGAATATTTTTTCAAACCTTCCATATAGACTTTCTATTTGTTCCGACATTTGGTCATGTGCTTTTCAAAAAAAACTTATATGAGCATAACGATTCATTGGGTTGATCAAAATTAGAATTTAAATAAACGTGTTTTATGCTTTAAAAAGTTTAATTGTAACCACACGTCTGGAAATATTGCTTTAATTATACTTAAACTTCTTCAACAGTTTAAGTTGATTGACAAAATATTTTCAATCGGTTTTGATAATGCTAGTGCTAATACGGCCAGTGTTCCATCTTTAATTGCGGCATGTAATCCTACTTTAGGTGGGAAATATTTTCACGCTCGTTGCATTTGTCATATTCTTAATTTGTGTGTTCAAGATGGATTAAGAGTTTTAGATCATTGCATTGACCCTATTCGAAGAGCCGTTGGATTATTGCGTGATAAACATAAATTGCATAAACTATGGCTTAAATTTTGTAAGGCTAAAACTGGACATAGTAAATGTTTTAACATTGATGTGTGCACTAGATGAAATTCAACTTATGAAATGCTACAATCAACCGGTGAATTTAAGGAATTATTAGTTGAATTTTTTACTAACGAAGTGAATAACATGATTTTATTGACTTCTTATTGGGATGAATGTCATGATTTAGTTAACCTCCTTGTTGTTTTTAAAACTGCAACTAAGGATTTATCGGGTGTTTATTATCCTACATGTTCACGTGTTTTATATCATTGTGTTCTTGTTGTTGCTCAATTTAATGCTTGTAGTCAAAAAGATAATTTAACTAATGTTATTAATTGTAATGCATGTCCCGCTATTTCTACTAGTAGTTATGATGTATTGAAAATCGGGATAAGAAAATTTCGTTATAAAAGTTTAAAATATCGATTAGCTAATCGATATTAGTAGCTATTATTCGTGCATATTATAATTATTAGAGTAATGATAGATATTATGTGAGCTCATTTGGATAATGAGGTTATTTAAAAAGACGAAACTAAATAATTCTTGCGGTGTATAATCGACAGTTAGTTCGATAAGATAATAAAAAAACTTATGCAAAGACAAGACAAATGCTTTATGAATTATGATACTTTAGTTAGATACTAATTAATTACCTAAAAGATGTTATAACAAAGTAGTAGTATATTTATAAAACATAGAGATGTATATTACTTGTATTGATAAGGTGATGATGCATGAAAAGGATTATTGATATTAGATGATTGATAAAGTAATTCGAAATATTGCAAAGAAAATAAAATTTGTGCTTGCAATAAATAAAGGATAATGTTGAGAAGATGATTATACCTTAATTAGATCATAGATAGATATCTCATAGAAGTTTGATTATAATTAAATAGAGACATCTTAAATACTAGTATACTATGAAAGATTTTATATCATCTTGTATAAATCACACAAGATAACAATATCCATTCTTTACATGAGATAAGTACATATATATATATATATATAACAAATCATTGTAGAGAAATGAGTGTATCACACGTTGCTAAGATACAGCAGGAGTAGTAACACTAAGGTCTACAAAACATAATGAATAAATAGGAGTGCAGGCCTAGTATCCAAATCTGCCAACTGCTATTTTTTACAAAGATTTGCATAGTTACAAATCTGAAAATTTAATGCATCTATTAAACCTAAACTGAGGGAATGGACTGCAACTCTTGACAAGAGAAATAGAATAAACAAACTTTGCTAGAGAAGCCTTCCTCGATAGAGGAGAGAAGCAAAAAGCAGCTATACTCTTCCCACCTTTACATAGCTGCACTCTTTCCCTAAACATTAAACTCTGCACATTTAGATATGTCTCAAAGGTCAATAAGTACAGCAAAATGTGTAAGTTACAGACTACTACTAGAGATGTAGATATAGGTAAGGAGTGAAGACTTTAAGAATACACTCAAGTGTCTCTGCATACATAAAAGTTGCATACACCTAAACCATTCTATATAACAACTAGAAGCTCCCTCATACCCAACTTAGAAATCAGATTCACTCATACTTAGAGCATTCGGGAGAGCTTTCATAAATAAAGAAGCATTCAGACCATTCAAATCCTAAGGTGTGAGGTATACAATTGCATACTTTAAGCTTTACTTTTAGAACTTAGTTTAAAACATTCTTCTACTTCAAAACTATGTTCAGAAACTATAAAATTAAATCTAGTGTAATCATATAATCTGCTTTCTTCACCTTCTCTTTAGAACCTAGATATGTTCAGAAAGAAAGAACCTAACATATTCAGTATGAAAGGCTTCAAAAGCTTTTAAGTGTTCTTTAGTTCAAGGTTAATAAACTCTTAACTTAAGAGACACAATCAGACAGATGCTTTAAACTTAGAACCATAAGAAATCATGTTAGCAAAGCGTATATGCACATTCTTGCATTTGAGAATTTCAGAAAACAGGTCTGTACATGTGCTTCAGAATTTTAGTACATGACATGTAACTAGAATACGAATTAATGACTATGTACAGAGCTTAGAAAATGAATTCAAAAGGCAGAACATAGAAACCTTCAATAATGTTTCAGAATTTCAGAACATAGAATTCATAATTAGACTTTCAGATTTGAACATTTCCTACTCCACTTTATATTCATACTAGTACAGAACATATACACATACAAATTTCAGAACATAAACTGAACCATATTACAGTTCCTTATCTCGACCAAAACAGGGATGCAAAGAAATCAATAACTTAGATGTATAAATCGAAAATCAGATTTCTAAACTAAGACTTTGCTCCATAACTATCACCTTAGTCCAAAATCCAACAAAAGAACCCATTTTAGACAAATGGCAACACAAATAGAACATACAGATTCGAACATATTATCTACTACACAAATCAGAAAATCTTACCAACTAAACCAAACCATTGGAATTTCAAAACCCTTGCTTAATCCTTCTCCACCTAAGCCTCAAGGCCCTCGGCCAAAACAAAAAATAAAAAGAGATTAGAACATGCAGAAATGCTAAGGTGTGGGATTAAAATACAAAAATAAATAAATTAATTAAAATGAAGAATCAGTAACAACTTATAAGATGAATTCTGAAATTATTGACCTTTCATCCAAGAACCCAAATTTAACCAAACCCAACACCAAATTGAACATGCAGTAATGAAAGATTGAAAATGTAGATAAAAAGAATAGAAAGAAGAGAGATTCAAAGCTTTACCTGTGAGAGGTTCAGCGGCAGTCCCCGCTGCTGCATCCCACCAGGAGAGCTCCGGCGAGAACACGAATCGGTCGAGAGCAGAGAGAGATTGAGAGATTATGAATAATTGAAATCTGAAACTGGAAGTAAATAGAGTTAGGTTCCAAACCAAAATCAAATCAAACTTAAGATGTATAGATTTTCAGAAATTAAAATTTAATTGAAGCTAGAAAAGGGTGAGAGAAAGAGGAAACTTACCTTGAGGTCGCCGGCAAGGGGGCTCCGGTGAGCTTCCCTCCGAAAGCAGCGAAAGGCAGAGAGAGAAAATAGAGGCAGAGGGAGAGACGAGAGAGGCGAGGGAGAGGAAGTGTGTTGTGTCTATGGCTAGGGTTAGAACATTATTAGTTAAGCGAATGGGCCGGGTTAATGTTAAGTCTAATGGGCCGATTAATATTAAATCTGATGGGCCGATTTTAAGGTTAAGTCTAATGGGCTAATTTTAGGATAAGTCTAATGGGCCGATTTTAGGGTTGTCGAATGGGCCGGTTGAATTAATGGAATGGGCCGAATGAATTTATTTAAAATGGGCCAATTAAAACAAATGGGCTAAGTCTTAAAAATTCTAATGGGCTAAGATTTAATTAATTGGAGTGAATAATTATGAGTTAGATTAAGCCCAAACAATAAGATTATGTTGGAATATGCTTAAGATATAAAATTTTAGTATTAGTTCCAATTTGTTTTTAAAATTCTTAGATAGTATTAATTAAAATTTATACTATCCTATAAGTGTTAATTAAAATTTTAGCTTGGAATTAAATTTTCTTAAATAATTATAGTACCCATTAGTAAGTTAATTGGGTAAAACAAATGAAAACATTAAGGATTTAATAAATCAAAGATTGATTTAAAATCCTACGAAAATAGTTATAGAAATCTCTAAGTACTCGAATATTAGTCGAGTAAGAAATTAAATTAATTAATTAAATAATAGAATAATATTTCATTTTATTTAGATGAAATAAATTATATACTCACGATGAGTATCTTCTTCGTAATTACGATTAAGGTTTAGCGAAGGGAAAGCACTAGGCGGTAAAGATTCAGATCCTATTAAGCAAGGAAGCGATTCAGGTAGGATTTCTTATACAACTAAAATTATGTGTGTTGTATCAGTTATTATTTCGTTTCAAAAAGATTTTGAACTGAAATTATGTGAAGTATTGTCTTGCCAAAAATATTTATATTTTTGTATGATACATATCTGCTTGAACTATTATAATCGAATTCGGGTCCTAGAGGATTTTTATCTTACTTGGACTAGTGTACACCACAACCGTGAGTCATCTAAGCGGGTTGGCCGGTCAAGTGTCTGTGGAAGGTGGCCACCTTCCCGACACACAGAAATACAGATATGATTGATTACTTCAGAACTTAGACTGCGCAGTCGAATTTTAAGAATCACAAAAGAATTTAGTGAACATAGGTTTCTTTAGAGATAAAATCCCTATGTCTCACTGTATTACGGCAATGACAATTATATTAGTACGAATGCGATTTCGGCATGTGTCTACTGAGTACTTTTGTACTCAACCCTGCATATATTTATAAATGTGCAAGTTGAGCGGTGATGTCGAAGAGGAGTGCTCAGCGATGGTTTTGTCAAACTCAATTAGTAGTAGCTCTTGGGGGTTTGCATGTCTTCATACATGTAAACTTAGAAATTGATCCAATTTCCGCTGCGAATACTCAGTTTAGTATTGAGTATTTCTAGACTTCTTAATCAACGACCTATGTATGTTGTTATCGGTCACTTAGTACCAAATATCGTGTATGAATCTTCTTTTATCGAAACACTTATTATAATATCATGTTTTTATCTTCGTGTTAGTACCCATTTCCTTATCCATTTCTTAATCTCATCCCTGAGTCACGGTTATACCCATCGTTACTATACTTAGTGAAGGTGGGTCGTGACATTAATCAAATGATTTTAAAATGGATAAAATATTTTAGAGAAATTCCAACAGTTTTTTTGATAGCAAAATGTTTATATCCTTCTTTCAAATATGAGGGTGTAGTTGGATTGTTAGAATTATATTATAAATTCTTAAATGAAATGACTTTTAGGGATATGGGGGTATCTATTCAGAGTTTAAGGTTACCATATTTTATGGAAGTCAAAACAATGCTTTATGTTAATTTAAAAAATATTTTCGACGAATATCAATCAAGGTATGGTCAAAAATTTTCTAGACGAAAAACTGTTAGAAGCTCAGGAGAGTTTTCACTAGGAATAGACACTTCTCATCAAGCCGGCCAAATGATCCAAAAATTTTTCTCAAACAAGGGATTGGGTGGTGGTGGGGTGGGGGCGGGGGGATATAAAGAACTAGATGAGTACTTAAGAGAGTCGAAAGGTCGAGAGTTGTTGAACGCAGGTCCTAATGATGTCGATGTATTACAATGGTGGTCGATGAAGCAATTCCAATTTCCCATTCTTGCTATAATGACTAAAGAGATTTTTTCGGTTTCAGCATCCACGGTCTCGGTTGAACAAGCTTTTAGTCAAACTGTGTAATGGCCCGTAAAATTTTTCTACTAATTTGGATGTATCAAAATCTGCTCCAGAAAATTTCGTATAAAATGAAAAAGGTATCGATTAGTTGGTCGATATTAGCAACTGTAGTTGTATATCTTTAAATACTTGTGCCAACTAGACCACGAGTTTATGTTTTATAAAATATTAGTTAGATACTAATTACCAAGGATATATAGAGCTATATTGTTGTTTCTTTTGTTTAAAGGCTTTATTTAATGAGAAGTTGGAATAACTAAGATTTCATCGATTAGTTGTGAGATACAACTAAATTGACTAATTATTTTCCAAGAAGGATTATAGATTAAGATTTAAAATATGTAGAATGAGGAACTCAAGTTTTCATTCTCTCTTATATTATAAGTTTATGTTATGTCTATTCAATAGAAGCACATAAGATATATATATATATATATATATATATATATATACATATCTATATTTATCATTATCTTATAAAATTAAGAGAAGAACATGAGATGTATATATATGTTATGTAACCTTGCTTATGGAACAAAGGAACACACGCCACATGTATAGATATGTACTATTGCAATGAGTATGAGATGTAAGAAGTAAGTAAGAAGAGATAATTATATATATATATGTTGTGTTACAACCGAGAACTAGATGGAAGAGGAGATGATTGCAGCAAAGTAGTAAGAAAACGTGGGATAGTATGTATACATAAATGTGTACTGATCATGAACAGTAGAGTAACAGGAGCAATAGAGTTTTCAAAGTTCTGAACCTTACAATTGGACAAGAATCCCATAACAAATCTTACACATAAATACTAGATCTGTAACCACTGCATAAATCTACTTTATACTTAATTGCAACTTGAGGGGTGTACACAAAATAGAAGTGAAAATGAACTAAATGGAAGGAAGTGACGGACAGCAGGAAGAGCAGTAGCTGTTGACACTCCACCATCTCTCCATTGCCTTGCACCTGCAAAAGAGGAAAGAGTACCAACTTAAGGACAGCCCTAAGTCAAGATGTAAGACAAATATAGTATTAGAAGTAGGCTGCAGATATAAATATATAGAGGGACTCAAGTGCGTATACGCTGCAAGCTTTATTTAAAGAACCACTACACATATCATAAGCTTTCCTACATTTCCTTTAAACACCCCATCTCAATCTTGCAAAACACTTCAGACGCACACTCTCCTTCCACACCAAGAAGACACTTTCTTCAACTTAAGTTTCAGATTTTAGGAAACAAAGGTAAACCTAAATCTACAGCCTTTAACTTCCAATGTGTATCTAGCTGAACCGATTTCTTTCTTCTCTTATCAGAAACCATTACAGAAAGTGCATAACCGACCTTTAGAGCGCAGAGTAAGCTCTCAAAATTTTTGGTTTAAAATGTTGGAATAAAAAGGAGATTATATATGTATACAACTGCAGTCTCCAAATCACTAGAATTTCAGAAATGCATTTCTAGATATGTACATAGACCTTAAGCTTCTAGCCTTATGTTTTCTTTAGTTTTAGTAAAAAGTTAAGATAGTGTTAAACGTGCAGATTATAGAATGTCAAATACGATTCAGAACATAGAAATTATGCACACTAATTTCAGAACACACGTGCTTGTTTATAGGTATTCATAATCAGAACATAACACATAGACCTTTATATACTTATGTATATGTAAATATCTAGATTCTGATTTAGAACTGGACTTGGGTTTTTATGATATTCAATCTCCAGGACATAAGAGACGAGCAGTGACTACCTAAGGAAAACTAGAGCATTAGTTCATGCTGGGTTTGAAATGTCAGGAACATACCAGTATTTTTTTCTCACTTCTTACTTTATACCTGCCAGAAGTCACGATTAACATAAAAGCATTGAATTGTATTTTAACCTAAAGACTATCACCGTAAAGTCACATAATAGAAGTCATTAGAAGAAGGAAAACCCTTTGAGCACATTGACTGAAAACTGAACTACTTGAAAACGTTTAGAGATAGGGTCTGGTTAAATTCAAAAGCAACACAAAGGGTTAAATTTAAAATCTCTTACCTGTAACCCAAATAACTGGAGCTTCAAACCGAAGGAATGCCCAGTCATGAACAGAGGAAATCCTCACCCTAGCCGTAATACTCCCTCGGCCAGAATCAGAATAAACGAGAAAGAAATCAGTAAGCCATGAGAAACCGAAATCTAGAAATTTTAATTAAACTGTATCACTCTCTAAACCATAATTCAAATCAGAGCATGTTAATTCCAGAAAAAGAAAGAACTCTAAACTTAAGCATACTGATTCTCGAATGAAGCTTCGAAGTATAGCAAAGGGAGAATTGAAAGAAGATAGTGAAAATAGGAATGAAGCAGATAGAGAAAGCGAGCGTCTGTTTTGAGAGAAGCAGATAGTGAAAGTGAAAGAGAACAGATTGAGAAAGGAGCGAGTACCATCTGTTTTGGGAGAAACAGATCGATTAATAACGATTAGAGTTAGGATAACTTGAGTTGTAGATATGGGATGGGTTTGTTTTGTTTTATTTTAATGGGCTGACTTAATGAATTAAAACCAATTGGGCTGAGTTGTAATATACTGATTGAGCCAGCAATAGAAATTTATCTGAGTCCAGATCCAAAATCTAAGAGGACAGTTTAAATAAACGGACTGGGCTCCGTAATAAAAGTTTGATCGGACTGTAAAACATATATTTGACGAACCTAATATTTTTCGATTTGCAACATGGGCATTGATTAAATAATTAGGACAATTAAGAATTTATTTTAACTAATAAATCTTATAAATTAGGGGTAAACTACTTAGGTCAGTTATTAATCAGATTAAACCCAAATTAATTAGTTAAACCAAGTTGAATAAGGAAATGAGAATTTAGCCGGATACCGAGAAAATTCTTAATAAATAATTAAATTATTTCGAGTAAGTATCTCGACTTATTATAGTACCTCAATTAGATAGAATGACTTAGAGAAATTTTAGAAAAATTTCGATAAGTAGATAATTATTGGAAAAACTCCAATAATAAGATGGTTTAACTACTAGAAACTCAATTCTAAATTGAGTAATAATTAGCATAAATTATGAAATAATAGCATATCATTTCATATTGATTCTATAAGACAAATTAATACTCACAAAGAGTATTTTTCCTCTTAATTTCGATTAAGGCTCAGCGAAAGAGGAGCTCAGTCGAATTGCACTAGATTATCGTTAGACGAAGGAGCAAATTCAGGTAGGTGTTGTACCAAAATCATGATTTTCGTTATAGAATGCTTAGAATTTTAAATGATATGAAGTATTGCATTGTCGAAATATTTGTATTTTGGTATGATGCGTATCTGTTGATAATTAATCGATTTCGGGCTTTTAAAGATCTTTATCTTTTAAAGCTAGTGTACACCAGAACCGTGAGTCATCTTAGCGGGTTGGCCGGTTTAGTGTTCGTGGAAAGTTGCCACTTTCCCGACACACAGAATTACAGATATGTTTGATTACTCCAGAACTTAGACAGCGCTGTCAAACTTTTAAGATCACAAGAACTTTAGTGAACATAGTTGCTTTAGTGACAAAATCCCTATGTTGCACTGTTTACGGCAATGACATATATATTGTACGAATGTGATTTCGGCATGTGTCTACTGAGTACTTTTGTACTCAGCCCTGCATATATTTATAAATGTGCAGGTTAAGTCATGATGACGAAGTGGAAGGCTCAGCGGGTGGTTTTGTCAAACTCTTGTTGTTTTACTCTCGGTGGTTTATATGTCGTCATACATGTAAATCTAGATATTGATCCAGTTTCCGCTGCCAGACTTTTTGTTTAGACCCAAGAACTTATAGCTATCTACCTTGCCTTCAAACTATGTATTTTCAGACATACACGCATTTTATTCGTGTTTCTAGATGTTGTCATAATCCTTGATGACTACGAATGTTAAAGTTCTTTGTTGATACATTGGACTTCGGTCACACACAACTCTATCAAAATCTTCCTCTTTGAGGTACGGCTCACGTTTTATCCATTTTTAAATGCTTCCGCTTTGTGTTCCTTATCCGTATTCCCTGTTAGTCACGTTTTCCTTGACTTTACTTAGAGAAGTAAAATGGGGATGTGACAAACTGGCTACATGCTTGATGAACAAAGAAGTTTCATGAAGGTGGAGAATCTAGAAGCTCAATTGTTGCTAAAATATCATACCTTAGCTGAGTGTAAAGAGCAAGAAAATATATGGGATGATTTGTTCACGGACAATCCAATATCCACGATCGAAGCCGAGTCAACCGATGCATCCGAAGCGACCGATGCCGATGATTTTGATGATGACATGTAGACCTCGACGGCTCGACGACCTCAAAGGTAAGATAAGGTAAGAGAACTACGTGGAACCGAACCGAAACTGAAACTGTCTAACTTCTTAACCGATTCTGTTCCGGTTCCAATTTTTGGAACCGTGGAACTGGCGGTTCGATTCGGTTTGAACCGGGAACCGAACCGTGGACACCTCTAGTAACAATAAATTGAGAAGAGAGAAGAAACGCAGAGAAATAAAATAAACTATTTAACGAAATAAATTATAATTTATAAAATATAATTAATCATTAATAACTATTTTTATCAAATATTGTTGAAACATTTACATTTTAAGATTTTTATGACCAATATTAATATTTTAGTTATTCTAAAATTTTAGTCCATTTAAATTTCAATTCCACATATAGAATAATTTATGTTATTAAAAATAAAATTTTAAATATAATAATTTTGATTATAATTAGTTATTATTAATTAATTATATACATTAATATAGTAAATGAATTTAAGTAACGATCTATATAAATATATAGATGTATATGCATATACGCTACTAATCTGTTAATATATAAAAACAGAGTTTTAACAGTAACTTTTTACCACCATATTTAGAATATAAGTTATTTTTTAAAATTTATTTAAGTCCAAAAAAATAAAAATACAATTGATATAACTACTTTTTCTCTTTCTTATTTCTTTAAACATATGCAATATACATCTTAAATTAAAGATCTTGACAACAACTTTAATTTGATATATGATATGCAATAAACAAGTTTAATATATATGTATATATACATATAAAATAATATTTTAAAAAGTTTATTCAAATCAAATAATACTTCTTTCACCTAGCAGGATTGTGTTTTTATTATTAATTTAGACAGTACAAAACACTTAATATTTTAAGCATTATATATATACATATTCTATTTGAGGTTTCGTTTTCAACTAAAAGTATATTTTATATATTTTTAAATCAATATCAATTCTCTTACTATACACTTTTACATAATTAATATTAATTGTCTCTAGTTTTCCGTGCATCGCACATGACCACATACTAGTTATTCATATAAAACTTGCAATTAAAATTAAAATATCTTTAATTTTGATGATGATTAATTATTATTAATTAACTCTATATATTAATATAGTATATATTAATTTATTTGGTTAATATATGTCACGCCCGCTTTCTACTAAATCTAGTAAAGTCGGGAACATGACTAATGAAAGAAATAAATGACGAGAGTAAGACAGTGAATATTTCTCTCATAACATAAATCAAGGATTCATCCCGTGAATTCGGGAAGTCAGAGTCATAAGCTCATTACATTACATAACTAAATTTAAATTTGGTCTTATTACGATTAGTCTAGCAGCGGAAAGGTAGGATCGCGTAACGAAATTCTACGTGTATGAAGACACGTAGAACCCCCAAGAGTCAGCTACTAAGAGACCGACAAAAAGCCCAACGTAGCACCCACGTCTTCTTCGTTCTTAACCTGCACGTTTAGAAATACATGCAGGACTGAGTACGAATTGTACTCAGTAGACACGTGCCGAAATCGCACACGTACATATATAACTGTCAAGCCATCCTAAGTGATACATAGTGATTTTTGTCTCTAAAGCACCTATGTTCACAAAAGCATTTATTTGAGACAATTCTAAGTTTGACTGCGCAGTCTATGTTCTTTTGTAATCAACCATATCTGAACGTTCTTTGTGCCGGGGAAGTGGCCACTTCCCACAGACACTTGACCGGTCAACATCTAGATGACTCACGGTCCTGTGTACACTAGTCCGAGTAGTATATCTAATCTACTGGGACCCGAATTCGATTATACATATATCAGATAGGCATCATACATAAATCAAAATATTTATGGCAAGACAATGCTTTGAAAATATCTCATTTCATTTTGAAAACATGCACACGTATTTTTATAGAGTAAGAAAGCCTACTGGAATAGCCTTGACTGGTGATTGCTTCGTTCTCGAGATGCGGATCTGACCTCTCGTCGAAACCTTTAAATGAATCTTACGTGAGATACCTTTATAAAGTATGTCTAGTACTGTTAAGTGTAAGGAAATATTATCCTTTACTATTTCGAGAGTTATTCTCGAGTCTTTAGAACTCGACTATTTTACGAGTCTAGGAGTTGTATTTTTAGAGGAGTCGTTTGATGACTTCCAAATCACTTTATGATTCGGGAATTTACTTTACCCAATAAATAATTATTGGGTAATATAACTAAAGACATTTCTAATTTAATATCTCGATCCTTAAATCAAGATAAATGATTTCTACTTAAGCTAATTAAATTTCAATTGTCACACTATGAGTATGATTTATAATTTAATCATTTCTTATGATTAAATTCTAAATTTTTAAATTAATTCTAATTAATAAATCAAGTCTTCTAATTTAGCTTTTAAAATTTTATTCTTGGTCTTAGCCCAATTAAATTAAGTTTGTCACCTTAATTGAATAATTAACCCAATTAGGATTAATTAATTAACTTCTAGCTCATTAGTAATTCATTAAGTCCCCTCCTTTAATTTATTCAGTCCACTAAAATATATATCTAGGCCCATAACTAATTTAATTAAGTGAGCCCACTAATTAATTAATTAAGCCCATGTGTTCCTTTGCTAGGTCCATACAAATTATTAAGTCTGAGCCCAATACCTTAGTTAAATCAGGCCCGTATAGATTTAGTTATTTTTCGGCCCAGTCATTACCATCAGATTAAGCCCAAGTGAAATAATTCTCGACCCGTAAGATTTATTTCTCTAGCCCAAAGTTTAATTTGGTCGGCCCAGCAGAATTTAAATACTCGGTGTTGGGTCCCGGGAGAGCAGGTGTGGTGTATGGGGGGGGGGGAATACACCACAATCCAACTTTTCGCAGATGGCTGTTTGAACAGTAGGTTGAGAAACAGCTCGCTGTTTATACCAGAACAGCTCGCTTGAAATAGCAGTCAATATCCTCTGATGTAGAGAGAGAGATCCAGCTGCTCAAGTAAGTTCTCAAAACAGAGCGTGAGTAATCTGTCAAGGAGCAGATAGACTGGCAGCTAGCTGGAGCATACCAGACGATCTGTCCAAACACAGATCGTGTGCGGAAGCTGTGTGAAGGTTGTTGGTTGCTCTTACACTTAGAAAATATATTTTGTTTATATCGAGTGTTCTTTAGGAGGTTGATTCAAATGAACAGCTCGCTGTAGGTAACAGCTCGCTGGTGAAGTGATAAACAAAGAATCAAACTAATGCAATGCAAAATATAAAAGAACACACAATATTTAACGTGGTTCGGGCAAACCCCCTACGTCCACGATCGATCAAAGCTAGATCGATGAATCCCTTAACCTTGGATCCCTCGCTTATTTATCCTCGTTGAGTACGAGCCAAACCTCGCTTATTTATCCTCGCTGAGTACGAGATTACAACTCTCTTATTTAAACTCATCGAGTACGAGATCTGGGTTCGGTTTTATAAACGTTCTTCCTCCGAGCTTTTGACTATGGAGGAAACTAGAACTATGGGCTTTGAAGGCTCAAATCTAAGATAAGTTCTAGTGGGTTTATCTTCAGAATAATGGTGATTTCTCTCTAATTTACAACACTCAAGGATGTATATAATCTATATCTAGTGTTGAATGAATCAATGTAGAACTGGAGAGAATATTGTAGCATTGAAGCTTTTTCTGGTAATGTCACGAACTCACCAAAAAAACATTTCTGAAGAAGGCTTGAAGTATATATAGGCATATTTGAATTATAGCCGTTGGAAGTCTTTGCAGCTTTTGCAGTAAGCATTAAATGCTCTTTTGACCGTTGACTACTGACTGTACTTCTAGCCGTTGGAGTTTGTCCTACGTGGATGTTGACATGGCATAGGACAGGTAGCTTATCAATTTAGGTAGATTATAGCTTCCTCCAACTGGGATGAGCAGCTCGCTGTTCATCTCGCTATGCAGCTCGTTGTCCATCTTGCTATGCAGCTCGCTTGTCATCTTGCTGAACAATCTGTTAGATACATGTTATTTTTCACAGTTTGCTTCTTGAACAGCTAGCTGTCCATTTCGCTATGCAGCTTGATGCCAACCTGTTTGATACAAGGTTGATTCTATCTAGCTGCTTCATGATCTTCTTATCGACCTGTCCATCAATTTTACGATCTGTCCTTGATCTAATGATCTGTCCTCGATCTAATGATCTGTACCTCGGTAAGTATGCTGACCTTCTGTGCAATAACATAGATGCTATAAAAACTAAGTCTAGATAGAATATGTAAGTCCTATGAACAGATCGTTACTTCAATCTGTTCTCACATTTTGACTTAACCTGCTACTAAACAAGGTCGATCTTTATAGTACAGATCGTTAATTTAATCTGGCCTTACAGGTTGATCTCTCTTCTACTAGATAGAAAAAATAAGATCAAGCTCTATGACACAGGTTGTAAACTCAACCTGATCTTACATGTTAGCTGATCTACTATTGAGAACACAGATGGTTTCTATGGACACGATCTGTCTTTCATCTATCTGTCCTTACACTTAACCATCTGTTGTCTATCTAATCTAGACACAAATAAAGATAAATACTTAAGCATCAATAAACATTAAAGCGTAAGCACAGATTAATATCATGCATATATAATATGGTTTCGCATCATCAAAACATATAAATAATGATTTCTACAATCATCAAAAAGGTTCCCAATACTCGGCCCGTCAACCCGGCCCAGCTTCTGGATTATTCTAACCCAACCTAACCCTACTCTTTCTCTACACTTCACCCACTTCTGCCTCTCACTTCTCTCTCCCAAGACCATTGTTGGTCATCCCTTTCTCCAACGACGCCGCGTCGCGTTTCCTCACCTCCGCCACGTCTCGGTTCTGCAACTGCGCGCTCGACGGAGGCGAGGTCTACTCCGGGCCATCACTTCTCGCCTTGGACTTCTCTCGTCCAGCCTTCCTCGACCGGAGCCACTCTTTTTCAGCCTCTGCGCCCCAGCGCCGGAGGCTTGTTCACTGAGACTCTTGCCGCCGTCAGAGTTCCGACGCCCAGCCATCTCCGACATCTCCCCTTCGTCGCTGATTCAGGTAATCCCCCAATCCCTTCAATTGATTTCTAAATCTTCCATTCTGAAATACTGATTTAGGTGGTGTTCTGCATGTTTTAATGTTCTCCAGATCATAGCTTAATTAGAAGTTTTGGTAGGAGATTAACATCCCGATTATTTTCTTCCTTTACTGATTTCATCTAGCTTCTACTTGTGATTCAGAATTGACTTGGGTGGAATCTGGGGCTGGGAAGGTTGGGGTTCAACCCCGATGAATTCTGGTTGGCGGGACAGTCGGAATTGCTCGGCTATGGAGGCTCGAAGGGTGGCTGATTGGTAGAATGTGTTTATCCAGCAGCTAAGTCTGCCCTTTTCATTCCTTTATTTAAGTTTATTGTGGAAAATCTATATATGTCTTGGTGAGTTCATGGGGTATGGTTAATCATAGGATTTACGGTTGTAATATGCCTCTAAGTTGTTCCAGGGCAGATTGTGGTTTGAGGTTGATTCTGAAATGTGAATTTATCATCTTATGCATGTCAAGCTTATATTTCTAAATTTCAAGTTTTAATTGCATGGTTTGAAGTTGCTTTACAAAATGGTTACATTCTGAACGTGACCATGACTATAGATCTATGTCCTGAAAATCTGGACTAAATTCTAAGTTCTGTCTATGTTTTGGAATCTGAAATGTAGAGGGATCTTAGGTTCTGAAGCCTTCTAAGTCGACTCAGAGCATTTGGCATGTATTGTTTTGTTTCAGATTAGCAAGTCACATAAGCTAAGTGTCCTCTTTGTCTAAGTCAGTTCATAAGAGAGCATTCTAGGTTTAGCATGTATCATAGGGCCCCTTATTAGTACAATGCAACTAAGTTAGGAGAGGTTTAAGCATGCTTTTAGTATGCTTAACTAAAATCTGAAATTTTGAGTTGAAACATTGTTTACCTTGATGGCTGGTTGAGTTGGTTCAGTTTGGACAGGCTTCTTCTAAGTCTCTCCTTCTTTCTTGATGTGCTAAGTGTTTGAGTGCGTGTGTTTGTGGCTTGTAAACTTTCTAAGGTAAAAATGAGGGGTATTTATAGGAGTTACTTCTGAGGTTGGGGTGAGGAGTTGATTTTAGTGAGTTTTCCCTCATCTTGTTGTATTCAAATCTCTATTTGTCTCTTTGTTGCAGGTGTCTTCTAGAGGAGGAGAGGCTGGTTTCGACAGATAGGAGGGAGGAGAGTTTGCATCGATGCAGGTCAGCTCTCTTCCTCCCCTAGCTATCTCTTTTTTTTTTCTTTCCTTAGGTGTGAAACTTCATCTCCTGTATGATTGCTTTCTATTTTGTTCTATTCCACTTTAGGAAGATCTCCTTCTCTCCCTTTTTATTTGTTGCAGCCTCTTCTTAGGCCTAATCTGCTCCTTTTTGTTTTATTCCTCTTTAAGAGGTTTTCATATTACATAGTACTCTCGGCTAATGCATACCTTTGTCTTATTTTTGCAGTTTTCCCACTCTCTTTGATAGAGCTTTGGGAAGGGGGATTGAAGCTTAGGGAAAAGAGTAGGGTCTTGGGGATAAGAGAGCAGGCTGCTCTTTATTTACTTAATATGCTAAGCATCTTTCTGTACTTAAGTTTCCTTTACTGCTTTTGTTAGGAAATAGGTGATGCTAGCAGATTTATTATTACTATTATACTGTCTTATTCGAAAGATAATGTACAGTGGCAGATTCTCTTTTTTTCTCGGTTCATATCTTCAATTCTATTCTTCTTTCTTTTGTCTTATTTATCTGCTAAATATAGTATGTAACAGTCTCAGATTTCTAATCTACATGTATTAAAGGTAGATATGTTATTGACCTGTATTACATATTGGGTGATTGTGCATTTAAATGCCCACTTCTGATTTGGTCTTTCTATTCACCTATATGTACATATATTTTATTTTATTTCGTGGGGAATCCATCAAGATGGGGTTTTGATATCCCATTTAGTTTCCACATCTTAATTAATCGTGTATAAATGGTGCTGCCCTGGAGCTTTAAATGAATCACTAAAATGATTTTATCTTTGAACTTACCCGTCAGTTTAGCTATTAACGAATCCATCTATTCAGCTTACTATAATGCTCACTATCATACATCGTTCACCATTCTAATATAATTAGCCCATATATGTCATAGCCTTATATCTATATACATAGATTTGCTATTAATTTATAACTAGAGACACCGACTTATGTTTAATCTTGAATGCATTAAATTGTTAATCCCATGAACTTACTATCAATCACCACTAACGGCTCATCCTCTCTTAATTTACGAGACTCGGTCTCGTAAATCGGTACAAATTCGTAAACGTAGAAAATTTTGCTAATTTATTCGGGAGTAAAAAGTCAGGGCATTACAATATATCAAACTGGTCATTTTTTAAAAAAAAAGTAAATTTTAGCTGCTTATAAAAGAAAAGGTAAAACATAGCATTTTTTTTGTAAAATTACTTTATTATCCTTTACTCTTAATTAAATTTAAAAATATGAGAAATTCTTTCCACATAAACAATACCATTGTTGTTATCATAATATATCGTCGTCGTCATCGTCATCGTCGCTGCTGCTGTCGTGTTAGTTTATGCAGGTTGGTGTCACCATTTTGTATGCAAACAAAAGTACAATGTCATAATTTCGACAAAAGAAAATTGGAATAAGTTGTTGGATGAAATCATTAAGATTTTGCTTAATCCGATAACCTAACGATTCAGACATCTCATCTACATTAATGACTTGATATACAATCTGGAGAATTTTAGAGATGATATTATGGAA
Source organism: Leonotis leonurus (assembly GCA_026898415.1). Lineage (NCBI taxonomy): Eukaryota > Viridiplantae > Streptophyta > Magnoliopsida > Lamiales > Lamiaceae > Leonotis > Leonotis leonurus. The sequence goes on from JAPKLX010000080.1 coordinate 1,395,829, forward strand.
TTTGGAATTGTCTTTGCACTTTTATTAGAGTCAGGTTTGTTGGGATTCAGGATTCACATGCAGAATACCTAAAAATTAGTAAATCCTAAATACATAATTCTCTAGCATGAATAATCTCTGAAGCATTTATATGGTGACTAAGGAATGAAACACTAATCAGGATTCACCATTGATTAATTCTGAAAGGGTTGATTGAAGTTTGGATGCTTGATGGCTCTTCCAGAAGATTGTACGCCTCTTTCCTTAATACTAGATCTTATGGGAGAGAAATAACGCAAAGTAACATAGTAACTTTTGGAAACCATCCATCCCATTTATATTAATAACTATATCGTAATTATTAGCCAGTTCCTCAATGATTATAATAATTACATGTAAGACCATACACTTTATATAATAGCGAATAACACATTTATTAATTATATATGTGATCACTTTATAATTAATTAAAAATTAATCTAATAAGGTTTTTTATTCTTCAGCAATCTTTGTCCATCTCCACCGTCATCATCCTTATTCGCGAATCAGTTTTCATTGGGTCTCTTAGTTTTCTTATCTTCCCTCTTCATGAACCATGAACCATTTAGTAGTATTTCATCTATAGAATTTTAATTATTTAGGATAATATGTCTCTTTCAAAATTTTGAAGGACCCAAGTCTTAACTTGACATCAAGGCTCACATCACAAGACAAATCTTCAATTATTTTGAAGTTTTTATTTTCCATCTTTGTTGAAATCGTATCAGAGAGCGCCGCTGCGCGCTGCCGAACACCGGTGCGTCTCTCTCATTATTGGATACCCTTTCGGAAGAAATTACTGCAAGGATGAGAGGAGTTCGAAACATTTCTAGAGTCCCAACTAAGAAATCTTTTCTATTGTTAAGACCAGAAAAGAAAAAAAATAGTGTTTCATTTTTTAGAGAAAATATTTGTTGAAGTTCAGCGCCGACAAGGAAATCCCATATGTCATTAACAATTATTTAAATATGTCACGCCCGCTTTCTACTAAGTCTAGTAAAGTTGGGAAACTTGACTAATGAAAGGGATAAACGACGAGTAAGGAACTGAATAAGATCATGGATATTCTTCTTATAACATAAGTCAAGAATTCATCTCATGATATGTTCAGAGTCATAAGCTCATTACATAACATAACTAAATTAGAGAGTTTGAACTCAGTCTATTACATAACGGTCTAGTAGCGAAAATGTAGGATCGCATAGACGAAATCCTACGTGTATGAAGACACGTAGAACCCCCAAGAGTCAGCTACTAGGAGACCGATAAAAAGCCCAACGTAGCACCCAAATCTTCTTCGTTCTTAACCTGCACATTTAGAAATACATGCAGGGCTGAGTACAAATTGTACTCAGTAGACACGTGCTGAAATCGCACACGTACATATATAACTGTCAAGCCATTTCAAGTGAATCATGGGGATTTTGTCTCTAAAGCACCTATGTTCACAAAAACATTTCCTTGAGAAAGTTCTAAGTTCGACCGTGCAGTCTAAGTTCTTTTTAATCAACCATATCTAAACGTTCTTTGTGTCGGAGAAGTGGCCACTTCCCTCAGACATCCGACCGGTCAACCTCTAGATGACTCACGGTCCTGTGTACACTAGTCTGAGTAGTATATCTAATCTATTGGGACCCGAATTCGATTGTAAATATAACAGATAAGCATCATACATAAATCAAAACATTTATGGCAAGACAGTGCTTTGAAAATATCTCGTTTCATTCTAAAAGCATGCACACATATCTTTATAGGGTAAGAAAAGCCTACTTGAGTAGTCTTGACGGGTGATTGCTTCGTTCTCTAATTGTGATTCCGACCTTTCGTCGCAACCTTTAAATGAATTTTGAGTGAGGTACATTTACCAAGTATGTCTAATACTTCTAAGTGTAAGGAAGTATTATCCTTAGCGATTTTGAGAATTATTCTCGGTCTTTTAGCTCGACTATTATACGAGTCTAGGAGTTATATTTCTAGAGGAGTTGCTTGATGATTTCCAAATCATGTTATGATTCAGAAATTTACTATACCCAAATAATAAATTATTGGGTAACAAAACTAAAGACATTTCTAAATTAATATCTCAATCTTTTAATCGAGATAAATAATTTCTAATTAGGCTAATTAAATTTCAATTGTCACACTATAAGCATGATTTATAATTTAATCAATTCTTATGATTAAATTATAATTAATCAATTAAATTCTAATTTGGTAAATTAATTTCTAATTAATAAATTAATTTCTAATTAATAAATTAAGTCTTCTAATTTAGCTTTAAAATTCTATTATTGTACTTAGCCCAATTAAATTAAGTCCTAGCACCTTAATTGAATAATTAACCCAATTAGGATTAATTAATAATTTCTTAGCCCATTAGAATTTATTAAGTCCATCCCTTAATTTAATTAAGTAGGTCCAACACTCTAATTAATTCAACTAGCTTCTGGGCCCATTATTTATTCTAACTTAAAACCACTGTTTTGCATTATTTAGGCTCGTGGAGAATAAATCTCGGCCCAATGATTTAATTTAGTAGGCCCAGTTAAACCTTTTAATCTGGGCCCGTTCGATTTATTAAATCAGCCCGATACCCGGCCCGGATTCTAGAGTATTCTACTCTAATCTACCTAAACCCTACCCCTATTCTGCTTTCTCCCCCACCATTCCTATTCTTTCCCAACACAGACGACTCGTCCGCTTCCCTTCTCCTTCGTTGTGTTGCTGTCGTTCCTTTTTCCTTCTCCGACTCTCACCTTAGCAGCACCTCCTCCTCGGTGCCCTCTCCTCCTCTCCTGATGGTTCGCTCTTCCTTCCGGCGACAGCTCGCGTCTTCATTGCTTCGATCCTCCTATTCAAGTTCCAACCAGCTCCTGCCGTTGCACGCACCTGACTGCTACAACCTTCGACGTCCTCCGCCGCCCTTCCCCGCTTCACGACCGTTCCCAGCTCCCTCTATAGGTGAGGTTTCCTCCTCTTCCTCCTACTCTCTTCTCTCCCTCTCAATCGATTAGGTGGTGGGTTGGCTTGCATGTTTTAATGTTTTTCGATTTATAGATTGATGAAGGGTTTTGGTAGGAATTTTAACATTTAGATTGTTTTCTTCCTTTTTTTTAAACAAGATTGTGTCTTTTGGTATTGGAGGAAGCTTGATTTGGTCTAGGATGGGTGGAATCAGGGCTAGAGCGGTTCGATTTTGATGCCGGATGGTTTGGTTCGGCACAGGGGTGCTGCTGCCCATTTGGGACAGCTGTACTGGCTCGGTTGAGGAGGTCCGAAGGGTTTGGGTACAGCTCCGCGAGCCGACGTTTCAGAGGCAGCTAAGTTCTCCTTCTTGAGTTCTTAAACTTAAATTTTCATGCTATCAGATTTAAGATTGTTGAACTGGAAATTTTGGTCAGATTATACTTGGGAGTTGATTTGGCTATCTTGATTGTGGATGTGGGTTGGTTTCAATTCTGTATCTTATTTAACAACCCTGTGATTTCAAAAACTGAACATTCAGTTTTTTGTTGTTCACGTTTGTGGGTCTGAAGCTTGCTTACAAAATCTGGGTTTAGTTTTCTAACTCAAGCTTAGGTTCTTGATTTAAGTACCTAAACCTAAGCTTGTGTTATGAATCTGGAAATATAATTATAGTTTTGTGTGACGTTGGTGATTGAAGGCTAAAAGGCATTGAGAGAGTTCTAATTGGATTAGCTTTGATAATGTATTATTTAGGCTTAAATTCAGGTTTATTAAACTGTAATGTTATGTATGTCTAGAACAATTTTATTGAGTTCTAAGTTCTCTACGATCCTGAAATGCTAAGGTTCTTGCATATTAAGAGTTGATGTGAATATATGTTGTGGTCTAAGCACCTGTACTATAACTTTCATATATGAAATTTGTCCAGCAACATGCTTAGAATCTGAAATTCCTTACAACATGCTTGGAATTGAATCGAGTTGGGTCATTTTTACCTTGAACCGGTGGTGGTATTGACTGACTCGGTTTGGGCAGGGCTTTCTTTTCCCTTCCTATTTGGTGAGTGCTTTAACTTGAGGCTTGGTTCTATGTGGTGTGAGTTTGGGCAGGAGTCCCCTCCTAGATCTCCTCTTCCTCTCCTTGTCGTCTGATGCTTTAAGTGTAAATTTTGGGAGTTGTTTGTGAGGTGTAAAGCTTGTCTATGTAAACATGGTTTGTATTTATAAGTAAAAGATGTTAGGGTGGTGGTGGTTTGTTCATGTCTTTAAGGTTAAGGAATGGTGTGATCTGTTCTATTGCTTATGAAATCTGCAGGGTGAAGGATAGAGGACTGTGGCCTCTGGCTCTCTGTTCTTAATCAACAGTCCCTCTTTTCATTAGAATCACACTTCTACTTTTTTCCTCTTATGTTTGGCTTATCACCAATATAGAGTGATTTGTTTCTGCTGATATATAATCCTCTTGTTTTACCTGTGCAGGAACGTCCTTGGAGAGTTTCTAGAGGAGGTAGGGCTGAATTGCAATAGGTCAGCCTCTTTCTCTTTTAGCTATATCTCCCTTTTTCTTATATTTTACATTAGAATGTGTCATATCTCCTTTCTGCAGCCATTCTCCTTTGTTGTTTCATTCTGCTTCAAGAATTTTCCTATCTCTTTTGTCTCTTTGCCTACCCACCTAAACATATCTCCTAATTTTTTGTAATACCCCGATAATTAAAAACCCGAATAAAAGAAAAAATTTATGAATAAACGAGGGATTCGAGATCCGTTGAAAGTTTAAAGACTCGTATTAAAGAATAGAACTCCTAATGTGAGTTAAAAGTCATTTCAGAAATTTTTGAAATCGAGAAAGAAACCGAGAAAATTCGGTTTGACGTTTATCGTCATAATTTAAGTTCGAGAACTCGTATAGAAGCAGCGTCTGTTTTTCCATTCAATTATTTTACGATACGGAGATAAGGTGAAAAGTTAATAATTCCGACTTTCGGAAGAATGATGTATTTATCGAGAAATCACTATTCATCGTTTTTGAACGAGACGAGATAATTTTATTATCTTTTAAAGTTAAGTCTGGGATATTTTTCTAAGATAACCATGATTTTTTTTGGGATTTTTCCGATACTATTTTTGTATCGAGAAGTCGAGACCCGGACTAATAATACGCGCTTAATGAAATATCTAGTTTCATTTTTTTTCTACCACCCATTATGGAACACATCACCACCTCTCTTCTTCATTCTTCTTGTGATTTACGTGAGAGAGAGAGAATTGAGGGAAGAGTGAACCTCCATTGGAGAGGAAGAAATCGAAAGTTGAAGTATCAAACGAGCTCCGATTCATAAACCGTCTTCGGATTGTGAAAGGTATCGATCTAAGCTTCCTTTTTATGGTTTAAAATTTGAGTTTTCCCCACCTCTTTTTCACCCCAAAATTCGACAGCCCTCTCTAAGTTATGGGTAGGAATCGTTTGATTTTTATCGAGCCTTGTTAATTATGTTCGTATGATGTTAGAGAACATAGAAATCGAATAAAATTTACGATCGAACCATGCTTTTGTTCTTGCCATTTTCGGTTTTGGAGTGTTCTTGATGAGGTTGAGGTGTTCTTGATAGAAAAGGTGTTTTAATTGTGTTATGAATCCATAAGAGCATGATAATCGAAAGTAGAGACGTGTTTGTCGACGAACGAATCGAAATGGGAAAAACAGGGCAGTTTTGGCCAATTTTTTTTTTAATTTTTGTATTTCGAATTTGAAGATTGTTTCTTCATGAAAGTTGTTCCTTTACGTGTCTATAACGTTCCTGTGAAATTTCAGAATTTTCGGAGTACGTTTGAGTGCCCAAAAGTAGAACGAACCTAGACTGCGCAGTTTTCAACGTTGTATTTCAAACGTGAAACAGGGGATTGATTCCCGAATTTTTATAAATTTTTTTGCAATGATTTTGAAAATATTTCCTAAATGAAAGTTGTTCCTTTAAATGTCTTGAACTTATATCTCGAAATTTAGAATTTTTGAAGTACTTTTGAATGTTCAAAATCGAGTTTAACTCGGACTGCGCAGGTGGAAATGTTTGAAAAGTGGAAATGTTGAAATGTTGATTTGTTGTTGTTGTTACGATTTGAGATTGAGTTGGGATAAGTTCGAGTGGAGGAACGGAGTCCTCACTCGAGAGAGATAGTTGAATGGGGCAATGTTGATGTGTGTTAGTTGGTTTACTCGTTTTGATTAAACGAGGGATAAGTTGAATGAACGTAGAGGTCATGTCGATTTTTCGACCGCATTATGTTTCAAACCTCATAATTCCCTCCTTGTTAGTACTCTTTATAAGACGTACGTTATAACTAAATGAATTAGGGTTTTTCCAGAATCATTTAAGCCGAGACTTAAAGAGTCGAGGAACAGTATTGAAAACCCTAAAAGCCTAAGAGTTGAAAAGTTAATGAATTCGAGCTAGGAATAGAATAGAAGTTATTTCCTTTAAGACTCGAATCTTTTTATAAGTTAGCACGTTACATGAAGGTCAAGCGAAAGGTCAGGACCGCAGTTCGAGAAAGAAGCAGTCGTCAGTCAAGACGATCCAAGTAGGCTTTCTTATACTAAAAGAAAATATGTGTGTTTATCCGCATTTATGTTATTTCTTTTCAAATAGCTTTTGAATTGAAATTGATATTTCAAGTATTGTCTTGCCATGAATGTTTTATGTTTTGTATGATACATATCTGCTATGATTATGAAATCGAATTTGGGTTCCAGTGGGTAAGCATCCCCACTTGAACTAGTGTACACAAGGACCGTGAGTCATCTTAGCGGGTTGGCCGGTCAGGGTGTCCGTGGAAGGTGGCCACCTTCCCGGCACACATAAATTTCAGATATGCTTGATTCTAAAGAACTTAGATTGATCAGTCGAACTCAGGATTTATCAAGAAAAGAATTTAGTGAACGTAAGTGCTTTTAAAGACAAAATCCCTATGTTTCACTCTTACGGCATTGACAATTATATATGTATGTATGCGTTTTAGGCATGTGCCTACTGAGTACTTTTGTACTCAGCCCTGCATGTATTTATAAATGTGCAGGTTGAGACGTGATGATGGGAGATGCTATGGCGGGCTTGTCGGTCTTTTATTAAGTCTTGGGTGTCTACGTGTCTTCATACACGTAGACTTATGTCGATCTTTATTCCGCTGTAAGAGGTTCTATCAGTATGTTCTGGCGAAGGTGCCAATTATGTAAATTAACCCTTCGTCTAAACTGAACTCAGATATCGAAATATCTTTTGTTTCAGTCAAAGCTTTCAATGTTCCAATTTATCTTTATTTATCTTTTCATTAGTCGTGCGCCCGGACTCTGCTTCGAGGGCGGAGGACGGGGCGTGACATTTTTTGTCTTATGTTGCAGGTTCTTAAACCTTATTCTGTAGAGCTTCGGGAAGAGAGAGATCAAGGAGTTTTGGGAAGAGAGAGAGCAGGGTTGCTCTTCCCAGTTTATTTACTTAAAACGTTGAGTACTTTTGTGTACTTTGATTTCTTCCTCTTTTGTTTTAGTTAGGATTTAGAAGATTTCATCTGATTTGTTTCTCTTCAATTTTTTTTAGAAGAAGATTGATATATATGTTGCAGCTAACATAAACTGTAATATTTCATATGAACCTATCTGATGAATCATAAACAAATTTGACATTTCCTATTTTGTGTTCTTCGTTTGTCTTATTGGGGTGAATTGGACACACTGTCCAATGCCTATTCTCTTACCTCCTTTACGTAAGTTAGCTATTACATTTGGTTCCATTAACACTACTAATCACTATTAAGGATGGCCATGAAATCATAAACCTCTAGTAAAACTATTCTTGACTATTCTAATTTGCTATAAAGGTTCTTATTAAATAGTATTCACCTTCTTAATCAACGATGACATTAGATGTCATTAATCACCATTAATGATTTTCTTAAATACCATTAATCACCTTAAGAATTAATTATTATAATGTTTCCACAAGTCATAAATCACTATTAATGCTTGCACTTAAATCACCAATCACTAATAATGATTTGCTACTAATTTATAATTGGCGACATCGACTCACGTTCTAAAGGCTCGAACACATTATAATTTGTACGAGTCACTATTAAATTAGACTATTCTTTATTTTGATTATCGCAGCATTTGTCTCGTAAATCGAACACAAGTTATAAAATTCAAGAGATTTGCTAATTTAATCGAGAGTAAAAAGACGGAGCATTACAAAATAGGTATACTCCAATGAGGAATTAAAAAAAAATCTAAAATGAGTTGATGTTCATAGCTTGATGGTTGTGATTTGAAGACTATTTCCGATTATCTTCTTCTATTTGCAATCATTCAATCATACAAAAGTTTGCACTACTTCATTTCTCAAGGTAATTATAATATTTTTTTTGTAATTTTATTTATTTATTTTCATATTCATTCATTTATAGCTACATTATGAAATTGTGATAATAATAAAATCTTGAGTTAATATCTTTAAAAAATATCTGATAATTGATATGCATCGAACAAATGATAGTTTAATTTTACTCCAAATTATGTATTCGCTCCGTCCCATTATTAATGAAATATTTTATTATTATAATACAATCATTTGAATATAAACGTGTCATGTTTAATGGGACAGAGGGAGTACAATAAAATGTATTACATATTGTGACATGTTATGTAAATAATATTTATTAAAGTTTTAATGTCGATTCTGTATTAAATTTCAATCTTGCAAAAGAGTAGACAAAATAAATCCAAAATTGTAACTTTAAACTGAACTTCAAATTAAGTAAAGATACACAAACTCTTCATTTCCATGCACTTAGTTGTAATGCTTACTGCCAAATGAAATCTAATTAAAGCCTTTAATTGTTTGACCAGGGAAAATGATCTTTTGCTTATGTATGGGCATTGGATGAAAGTGCTGAATAAAGAGAGAGAGGTGTAATAATGGCTGTGTGTGTTGCTTGCTTATTTCACTTCTAAAAGAATATCATGTAGTGCTGCTTGACTCCCCTGCGCATAGAAATTTGTTTCCAACATCTCCAGAGCTACACAAGCACATGCTACAATCTTAATTTCTCATTGATGCTCACTAGGTTCATTTGAACCCGACATTGATGCAAGTCGATGTTAAGTTAAACTTCTTGAATGCTTTCTTCTTCGACTGGGTCCACATCCGCCTACAAAATGCAATATATACATACATTAAGTGAAATTCATATGCACACCTCAAATGTGCTATGAAGAGGGAAGGAAAAGTCACCAAGATTGCCGATAGAGATTGTTGCGTTACAGCGTGAAGAAGACATCTGCGAATGTGTTGCTGATATGAGTGTAAATGAGATATATTGACAATGAACTTTGGGTGAAAGCAAAATTGAATAGCCCATATCCTTACACTTGCAAATGAAAAGTTTAAATTCCTCCTTTTATGGGGTAAGGATTAACCAACATAAATTTTATATCTATACACAAATTAAAGAAAATATTAATATAAAGTTTGTTCCCCTGCATTGCACGTGACAACGTGCTAGTTATTTTTAAATGGAAAGCGTGTTGTACTTTATGTTTATTTGAATTATGTATTTAATATTTGATTTAATAAAAATATGATTTTAATGTATTATTTAATTAAATAAAAAAATAATATACATAAAAATAAAAATTTGGCCGGTTAAAAAAAAATCCGGCCATATTTAAACAAAATTCGATTGGTTCATCCATAAAAAAACATGTATTTTTTTTTGTATTTTGTATTTATTTGAACCATGCATGAACCGATCGAGTTTTGTTTAAATCTGGTTAGGGGTGAGCATTTGGGTATATGGTTCGATTTTAGAGACCAAATTAAAATTCGAATTCAGAAAAAAAAACCAAACCAAACCATAAAACCAAAATAACCAAATTTATTTTGGTTTGTTTCGGTCTTGCTCGATTTTCCGAACTTTATATTGGTATATTACTAATATCATTCAAATTTTACAATCGCTAAAATATAATCAATCATATATCTTCAAGAAGTTTTAAATAACAACGATTAAAAAGTTTCTAACTTAATAAAGTTTAAATCAAAAAAATTCAATCAATATACTAAAATCACAAAATCATCAATGTCTCTTTAATAGCTTTCAAGTTCCAACAAATAATAGAGATTACTTTATTTGTTGAATCTTGTAATTATATCTTCTATATAAACCTACAAAAATAGTTATATATATGTGTGTGTGTGTGTGATAATATATCTTATTTAATAAAATAAAAATTCATATAGTATTAATAAAAATTGGATTTTCGAGTACTTCGGTTTGATTTTATCTAAAATCAAATCAAACCAACACTACAAAAAAAAGTTTATTTAGCAACGAAATTTTTCCGTTACTAAAATAAGAAATTCCGTTACTAAAGATGTTAGTAACGGAATTATAACGGATTTATCCGTAGTAATATTGATGGTTGCTAAAAAAATTTAACAACGGAATATATTCCGTTACTATATAACAACAGAATTGTAACGGAATTTCTGTTTCTAAAATGAATTTTTCAATTTTAGTAACGGAATTGTAACAGAAAATTTCGTTACCAAATTTTAATAATGGATACTTCCGTCACTAATTCTGTTACTAAAATTGAACAACAAATTCCGTAACAATTCCGTTATTAATCCGTTAAAATTTAGAAACGGAAAAATTTTCCGCCACTATTCCGTTGTTAGAAAATGTGTTTTTTGTAGTGCAAATTGCAATTTGGTTCTAAAAAAATCAAACCAAACCAAAACATCAAAATAACCAAACCATATTTAATATTTCGGTTTGGTTTTTTGAATTTGGTTAATTTTATTCACCCCTAAATCTGGCTAGATTATTTTAACCGACCAGGTATTGGTTTTTGTGTATATTCCTCATTTTTGTTTAATTTAATAAAAGAAAAATTAAGAATATACACAAAAACAAAAATATGGTCGGTTAAAAAAAACCTTGCCAAATTTAAACAAAATAAGAGAGAAATTTAAGTTTGACTAAGGGTATTTTAGGTAATTCACACTAAAAATAGAGCATTTTACATAGTTTTTTTTTACAAATAAGACATTTTTAATTTTGTATTTACAATAGTGTAGTGCAAAAAATTAGGGATTTATTCACACATATATGTGACTAAAACTATAGTTATGTGTGAGAAATGATATATAATCACACATATACTAAATGTCCACGTGTGTGGATAAAGCTGTGTAGAAAAAAGAATTTTATCTACACATTATATATGTGTGGATAAATCACTTAATACCCACACATATGTGACTAAACATACATTTTATATGTAGATAAATGTTTCTTGCAATAATATGATGATGACATGAATAATGATGTGGCAAATTGTATGTGTGGATATATATATGACCGGTGACATGGAAATTACATATATAATGACGTGGCAATTTGTATGTGTGGCTAAATATAATGATTGATGATGTGGATGATGACATAACAATGTATATTTGTGGCTAAAAATATTAGTTTTTTTGTAATTAATAGATTTTACATTATATTAAATAATTTAATTTAAAATTAATATTATTATATAAAAAAAATAATTCAAAATTTTAGCTAGAAAATAATTTCATGTGAATAAAAAAAAAATGACACCATAACAATTAATATATATAATGAAGTAATAATAAATATTTATTAATTCTTCATAACACAATACACTAATTTAGATATTTGTCTAAAAAAGATAAGAAATGTAATTTCTTATTAAATATACTATAGTACAAAAGCCTCTCCTCCATCTATTTTACTGATTCACCCTCTCAACTGCGCCGTCCACCTCTAAAAGCATCCCTTATCCCCGCCCCCAATCAACGGTGTCGCCGTCCTTAGTAAGTTTCCCTCGCATATCTCCTCCCCCGCTCAACGGCGCCGCCGTCCTCTGAAAGTTTCCGTTGCATATCTCTGCCCCTACTCAACGGCGTTGCCGTCCTTTGAAAGCTTCCCTCGCATATCTATGTTTCCTAGGTGCCATCGCTCATCTCAAACTCGGTAAACTTTGGCACGCCCTTCGTGAGCCCCGCTACGACCTCCACCTTGTACGAGTGCCAACAATGGTCGAGTGTGTTTCGCATCTCCGGGTGGCGCCGGCACAACTCCTCCACGAAAACACAATTTACATAGTTTTATTCCATTCAAGCTTAGTACTTTATATTTTCGCATTGTGGATTCAACCCGGAGACTACTTCTATTATTGCATCGTTTATTCTTAAATTCGTGAGTTCTTATTGCTTTCTTATTTATTTACCATTTTCACTTTCTTGTGGTTTTTTTATTGATTAATTTTGAATTATTAATCACATTATCAATCATTCATGTTAATTAATCAATCGAAGCATGCCAAGATTTATTTTCATTAAATTCGCATTCTTAGACGTAGGATTTAATCACTTTCTTAATTCTCGCCTACATAATTTGTCTTTCAATTCCCTTAATTTCACACGCCTAGGTAATTAATAAATTTAGAATAATAATCATTCAAACCACAATTAGAGTGTTTAGGATTTTAATTACTTTTTGTGAAACAACGTAGATAAAGCCCTGTTTAGCCTTCCTTGAGAATACGATTTGGGTTAGCTTATTAATCTATAATTCTATTGTGAGTAACTTAACTACAATAAGTTGAAACAAATTTTGGGGCCGTTGCCGGGGAAGGTTTTAGGCGTTTATTTGTGTTGTGTTTTTTCCGTGTTTCTTTTATTTCTTTTTATTTATCCCTTTTCTCCCTCAGGTGCGTTTGATCTTTTGTTGTTATTGTTTATGCTAGGTCGCGAAGCTTGAGACAAGAATCGGTGCCCTTTGTTGACAACATCAATAGAAGAGACAGGTGTGTTCGAAGAGTGATATCAGGACGTTTACAATATTGCTACCCTATTTGAAGAAAAACTGGTGATCATGGCCAAAGAAGAAGAAGCACCTAGGAAGATAGGGGATTTTGCCAGGCCATCTTATGGGATTACAACATCTTCTATTGTGCATTCTGATGCGAGGAGAAATTATAAGCAGAAGCACAACCACCCTCATTCTACGGGATGGCCAATGAAGACGCACTCCTCTTCATTAGGGAGTTTTGCACAGCTGTTCAGTCCATTTCACTCCAGACTCTTAGCGAAGATGAACTTCTGATGAAGTGTTTTCCCTATTCGTTGAAGGATAGAGTGAAGTCGTGGTACCTTTCTCTCCCAACCAGATCTCAACCTACATGGAAGGCTATGAGTACCACGTTTCTGCTTAAATACTACCCGAATCATAAGACACAACAGATTCACCTTCAGATTATGTTGTTTGCTCAGGAAGCTGACGAGTCTTTCCACGAGGCATTAGATCGATTCTGAGAGTTAAAGGAGCAGTGCCCGCACCATCAGATTGTGCCTGAACTCCTTTGGAAAATCTTCTATAATGGGTTGCAGTATACTTATCAATTCATAGTGGATACAATAGTTGGAGGAAAAATATTTGACAAGACAGTTGATGAAGCAGTGGAGATCTTTGAGACTCTAGTCGCCAACTCGCAGCAGAAAACCTCTCGTTCTAAGAGAGTGGAGGTTAAGCAAATTGGGGTGAGCCTAGATTTGAAGAGACAAATGACTGATATGATGAGAGAACTTCAAGAGTTGAAGATGAACAATGCCCCCACTGTGGCTAAGCACGAGCCGATGCCTGAGCCGTGCCCTATCTGCGGAGATCCTACACATGATGAGAATACTTGCACCAGAATGACATATTTTACTTTTGAAGGAGAGGCGAAAATCTACGCTGCTCAGGGATATCCACCACGACAACCATTCGATCATAATCCAGTCCAGCAGAATTCAGGATAGAGAGCTCAGAACAACTCCACATGGATATTATCCGCCTCCACAACCACAATATGGGTATTATCTACCTCCACCACACTTTCAACAGCCTCCACCGCAGTTCCCGCCTCCTCCACCATAGTCCCAGCCACCGTTCCCACATGTAACACGAGCAGCCGCACTACTTAAATCTTCTCTAGAAGATAGTTTGGTTGTCTTCATGCAAGAAAGCAAGTTGGCAAGGGAGGCTTAAGAGGCCACAATCAAACTCCTCAAGAGTCAAGTGGGGCAAATCTCAGGAGTTGTAAATCAAATGCATCAACAGCAGCAGACATGGAAGATACCGGTGTAATATCCCGCTAATTTCTAAATTATACTTTTAAGTGTTCTAACTATTAAGGGACCTAGGTATGAAGAAATAAGAATTTTAGGAAAAACCTAGAGCCTGTTAGGACCTACCATGTTAATTTGGCAGACCGGCAAATCTTTTTAAAAGGTTTATTTGAAAAATAAACTTTTCATGCATGAGTCGAAAGTATATACATATTATACTCCTTGCGTAGAGTTTTTCAAAAGAAAAATATTGACACTAGGTTTACCCAAAAAGAAGTTCGTATGCAACCGCTACGAATTTTTAAAGTTTAAAGCACGTCGTTAAAAAAAATAGTTTTTCCATGCATAACCGAAACTATATCAATATTATAGTCATTGTGTAGAGTATGAAGAAAGGAAGATGTTGACGTTAGGTTTGTCCGAAAAGGAAGTCGTGTGCAGAAGTTACGACGTTTTAAGATTAAAACATTAATAATAATATAATAATATAAATATAATATAATATAATAATAATAATATTAAAAAAATAAATTCTCACCTATAAATATGGGGAGAGACGGCCAGAGCTTCTCGCTCATTTCCTCAGAAGCAACTCTGCTTCATTCTGCTTCTCCTCTCTCTTCTTCTCCTCTTCTTTTCTTTTTCTTTCTGCCATTTTCGGGTATCGAGGTTCTGCCGGTTAAAAAATTGAGGATCGATTAAAATTAAGGTACGTCAGGGTAAGGTCGAAGGTGGGCATGGAGCTTGACGAACGTGGCTTAGCCGCCGTCGAGTCTCCATCGTCATCATTTCGATATCATTATCTTCATTCTTTCTCCTCCGTTCTCTTCTTCATTCATTGTCCCATTCATGACTATTGGTCTATCAGACGGCTAAGGTCCCTTAAGGTTTTGAGTTTCTGACCATAAGATCCGTTACTCTGCCGGTTTGAATTTTAGATTTGGACCCAGTTAGGATCGACATGTCATGATTTATTGCATTATTTCATGTTTTTCTAAAGGAAAAATATTCACGGTCTATCATTTTTCAATAAAATTTATAGTGCATGTAAAGAAAAAAATATAGGATTTTCTGAAAGAGGTTTCATTAATTTTCATCGGTCCAATTTTCATAGATTCGAAAAAGACTACGAATCTTCTCGATTAAGCTTCGAGGTAAAGTTGCATATTTTAAAAATGTTTATACATATACCTATAGGGAATAATGTCCGGAGTATTTTTGCCTTCTTGGCCAAAATCATTTGAAAGTCCGGTTGCTGCCAAATTAATTTATTACGTGATAAAAAGAATAATATTGAGCCTAAAAATTTAGTACTACTTATCTATAGTTCCTTTTGGGAAATTAAAGCCAAAATATATTCCCTATGACTAACAGGTACCTAGCACTGAAATTTGAGCTCATAAGGATTTACGGTTTTCCCGTAATCGAGGAATATCATCGGTGAAAGGTTGGGGATATATACGTATTTTGAGTTATTAAGCTCTTTTCTCTAAATGAAAAATGCATGGATCTCTGTTAAAATGTTTTCACGAAGGTATGGACTGTTTGATGCTCTTATTGACCGCCGGGGGTTCTTATTCGGCCTAACACGTCGATTTAAGGACTGTGATCACTTAGTCTCTACTGCAGTGTGTTGATCACCATCGGGTTTTGACTCATGCTATGTTAGGGTGTACGGTTCGCCGAGCCCTATTTGACTGAATGTTTATGATCCGTCGGTGGTAAAAGGCCCGAGACATAACCTATATAAGAGTAACGTCATGCCGGGTCATGTTTAATTTATGCACAAATATTTTGCTTACTTAGAAGTTATTTTTGTTTTAAAACCTTCTAAGGTAAGTATACTGAACAGAGACTATGTTTTTCGTTTTATGAAAAACCCAACTGAGTGCACTAGTACTCACCCCACGTTTTACAAAATTTTTCACAGGCTAAGGAAGCAGCATGATGTGTGTGGCTGAGGAATGGTGTTATTGGGATGACGATTGCTTCATCACGAGAACGGTTTACCGTTCTATACATAAGAATTTCCGCTGCCATGCTCACGTATGTTATGATATTTATGAAATAATTATCATTCACGTATATGTGTGTGATAATATATATGTTTAAAGTCTAAGATCATTTTCTCATTCCACGAAGGCCTCATCGGCCATTATTAATAAAGGTTCATGTTATCATATTATCATTGCCCATTACATGCATACACGTGCATAGGAGAGCTTAGAAGTAGTCGGCCCCTCTTGGACGCTCAACTCCTCGGCCCCTTGTGTAGTGTTCGAGCGAATGCCGACCACACTTGGTGAGCTGGGTGAGTGACTCCTTTTGGCTAGCTAGGCTCACTAACCTCCGCCTTTGATCGACGGTTCTTATTGGACGATTCGGCCTCTCGAGGATTCTGGATTACCGTTCCTACGAGATGAGCTGTATTATCTCCAACCCCGTCTTTCATATTGGATGATTCGGCCGCTTGGGATTCAGGATTACCGTTCCCATGTATCGAGCTGTATTATCTCCAATTCATTTCATCTTGGATGATTCGGCCGCTTG
>JAPKLX010000080.1:1421500-1452617 GCA_026898415.1 Leonotis leonurus
ATTATTATTATTATTATTATTATTATTATTATTATTATTATTATTATATATATATATATATATATATTCCTATTAGGAAATATTATAATATTATGTTACACTTATGCAAATTTTGTCAACTACCCCTAATGAACCCCTCATTCCAACCAAAAAAATAAAATAAAATAAAATAAAAATATATTCGGACTTAATATTCCGTTTTGCAATCAGAATGGCCGAACGTGAGGAACGATATGAGCGACGTGAGCGACGTGCTGAACAAGGAAATGTTGAGCAAGGAAACCCTCAAGTCCCTGTGCGAAGGATTGAAGACAACTTTAGGAAGCAAGGACCACCTACTTTTAACGGGCTTGGTGAACCCACTGAGGCCGAGAAATGGGTCCGTAGTCTTGACCGAATTTTTGACTACCTGGGATGCACTCAACAAGAAAGGGTGAACTGTGCTTGTAATGCCCCGCCTTTTTACTTCCGAATAAATGAGCGAATCACTTGGAACTTCCAACTTGTATTCGCTTTTCGAGGCAAATATTGCGATAAATGAAAATAGTATTAGTTAATAGTAACTCTTGTAAATTCGAATGTATATCCAAGCGTTAGAATGTGAGCCGATGTTGCTAATTATAAATTAGTAACAAGACACTAACCAAGCTCGTAGTAATTAGAAGTCAATTATTGCGTATAGTGAGTGCTATCTAATAATAAGAAATTAATAGTGATTTATGAGGGAGGAAATCATTGATAGTAATTAATGATTTAAAGGTGATTAGTAGTAAGCGACGATTTTAGTAAGAATTCTTAACAAGGGATGTATGATTTTAGCAATGACTTTGGTGGGAATCGATAATAGTTAAATAACGATTTATGTCTCATTATTGCAAATTAAAATGGTGATTTAAAATGAGTTAGAAAAACATAAATAAATAGCACTACTAACATAAAGAATAATATGAAGAGTTGTGATCAGTGAATTGGAGGCTTCCACGTATATACATATATACATAGATATGACTTTATATATAACTGTGCCAACTCATAAAATCAAAAATAAATCAGAACCATTGCCTCGATACATAACATGAAAAGTTGAAGAGATTCTATGTAGACAAATCAGTTGAGAATCCTCTATTTCCTAAACAAAAACAAAGGGAAGAGAGTAAGGTACATGAGGTGCTTAACCAAAATTAGTAAAAATAGCAAAGAGAGCAGCCCTGCTCTATTTTCCCAGGACCCT
Source organism: Leonotis leonurus (assembly GCA_026898415.1). Classification (NCBI taxonomy): domain Eukaryota; kingdom Viridiplantae; phylum Streptophyta; class Magnoliopsida; order Lamiales; family Lamiaceae; genus Leonotis; species Leonotis leonurus. The sequence continues at coordinate 1,422,732 of JAPKLX010000080.1, forward strand.
AACCCCCTCTTCCCAAAGCTCTACAGAATAGAGACCTGCAACATAAGACAAAAATGAGAGAGTAAGGGACAAGCTCTGTGAATAGGCAAGGAAGTAGGGGAAATAGGAATCTCCTTGAAGGAGGATAAAACAAATAAAAAGGGAATGTTGCAGGAAATGTAACTTTCCTGTTTTAGTGTATAATTGGGGAGGCAGACTTAGCTTACACTCTGCCACCCCTGTTATCTGCTAAACAAACCAAATATTAGAACAGAAGAGGTTGAGCGAGGTAGCAAACAGGTCATACCAGCTAACTTCTCATGCACCCCTCTACAATAAATACCAGTCCTCTCAACCCTTAGAGGAACTTTACAACCCACACAAGATAGCACTCAAACACTTAGCACATTAAGAAAGAAGGAGAGCCATAGAAGAAGTCTGCCCAAGCTAAATCAACACAACCAGTCCATTGAGGTAAACAAAGAACTGAATCTCAAACCTTTAGAAAAATATGCATACCGTTAAGATTCAGTTGCTCGTAAAGTTTATGTTTTCCCTTGAACTTAGTTGAAAGCATAGCATGTTCATTAGTTATCATAAACTCAAGTTTCCAGCCTTAACCTAAATAAGTTATATGCCTCTCAAACTTAGTCATATTATGCTATTAGGTGAACTCTCCACGTAATGCACCAGATTCAGAACATAGCCAGCTTAATTTATGCTTCAACTGTATAAATAAGGACAGATGTACACAAATTACAGAATTTTAGAGCGTGCTTAGAAATAACAATAAATCTAGTATACAAGAAAACCCTAGCATTGGCAGGACTTAGAAAATTCAGAACTCAGTAAGTTAGTCATAGACATGTTAATCCCACAGTCTAGGGAAGCATAATCTGAACTAAGTAATACTTTGACAAATCTGAACATTTCAAACTCCCTCAAGGTTTTAGTTCAAGCACTAACATCACACAAGCCTATAATCACAGTCTAGATTTAGAAATGAACTTATAATTGTGTATTCCGATCTAGAACACATGCTTGCATTAAAATAGAAATCAAACATAAACATACAATTATATACTCCAATTTCCAGAACTCTCTATAACCAAAACAAACCCCATCCTTCACAATCATAGAAGTTTCCACTACTAGAAAAACGCTCATACATGACACATCATAGATGACATTTTTTTCAAAAAATGTCATCTATGAGCGTTTTTTTTGCATAGATGACATTTTGAAAAAAAAAATGTCATCTATGATGTGTCATGAAAAATATAGATGACATTTTGTTAAATAATGTCATGGTATAGTGTCATCTTTGGGAGCTTAGATGACAATATCATTGAAGTGTGATGTATATGGTGTCATCTATAGAAAATTAATATAGAAAATTCTCAAATTGAACTAAACCCTTGTTTCCACCCCTTCACTATCGCTCCCCTAATTCTACCTCACCCTTCACCCTCGTTCCCCTTCACCGTCAGTTCCCCTTCACCGTCGTTCCCCCTACCACAATCTGTCGCTCTAATCATCTGCTAATCACAATTTTGCCTAATATTCTTACTGATTCTACCTTCCCAGTTCATCTCAGACTCCATAAACACTGTTTTTCGTCGACTGAAGCTTGGTGAGGGGAAACCCTAGGTTTCACCGCCACCCTCTCGGTGCGCCGCCGGTGACCTCGGTGGAGGCGCTGGCCGGAATAGCTCTTCTAAACAACACTTCAAACATCTCTTAATCTTTATCCGTCGATTTGGTGAGAGAATCAAATCGCGAGTGCTAGGACATTAGAAGCACTAACTTCTCTTTCCTTAAATCGCAATTTGGCCGGAATAGCTACAGGTTTCCTGAAATCAAAGCACTAACTTCTCTTTCCTTAAAATTTTCATTTCTCCCGTGAGAACTTCAAATATCGGCTAGTTTCCAAGAATTATTTGTTCAGAAAAGTTGAAATGTTTCTGAATCTAATAAACCTTTACTATGTTCCTTTGATTGAGCAGTTGATGCTTTTCTTCTTTAGCTGCTTCTTTTATTTAAATTAATTTATCCATGGCCTGTATTGATAGCTATGTCGAGAGGTTACTTGATTGCATCAGCAATGGCACACTAGCTGATGACAGGAGGAATGCCATGGCTGAACTTCAGTCTATTGTGGCAGAAAGTCATGCTGCACAGTTAGCTTTTGGGGCAATGGGTTAGTTCATTTTTCTTAATGGAACAACTAGTCTTTTTAAATTATATTTTTAATCATGTTCAGTGTAATTTATGCCCTAAACTTATTCTTAGTGCAGGCTTTCCAGTACTGCTGAGTGTCTTAAAGGAGGAGCGTGATGATATTGCAATGGTCTGAAGTTTTTGCCATCTTAACTTGAGATTTTCTGAGTTTATCAATTGGTTTCCTAGTATTAATCTGACCTTTTCTAAAATAAGTACATAATTTGTTGGCACCTAATCTCTTTTTATGCAATTTAAATGTGGGCTTGTTATTTGACTAGGAATGTGAATGTAGGATGTGGTAACTTATATATTTAAGATCTCCAATCTCAGATGAAATCACATTAGCTGACTGTATTTTGTAGTTTACATAGGTAATGGCGATCTTCCACCTTTTCAGAAATATATATCTCATTTTCTTCCTGGTATTCATTGTGATATTTCACATTCAGGAAATTCAAAAAATTCTGGTCTTTGAAGGTGCTTTTGAAAAGATATTTAGCATAGTAAATGAGGAAGGTGGTTCTGAAGGAGGTGTTGTCGTACAGGTATTCTGCACTTATTATTGATTGCATTTATTGTTTTTGTGGTTATAATATTTGACAGTCTAGTTGATTTGATCTTTTTATCAAACCAAACTGCTTTTTGTTGGAGAATAGTTTATTTTATAAGAGAATATGTAATCATTCTGGTCTTTGTTCTTGCAAACAGGACTGTCTGGAACTGTTAAATAATCTTATTCGAAATAACGCTTCGAACGGGAGATTACTATATTCCCATCTAATAGAGCAAAGAAGCATGGTTTAGGCAAAAGCCCCAATTTTTTTTTCAAGCCTAAATCTCTCTCTCTTGGTCACTACATTCTGTCAGCATTCCATTCCATATTCGCGTTCTGAGAGGGAGAAACAGGGACAGAGGGTGGTGACTCCGATAACTAACACAGATGAGATATCTTAAAATGTGTACTTCGACAGATTTCTTAGTTTTTATTTTTCTGAAAAATGCTTTCTTGACAATTGACTAAGATATCTTGAATCCTCTTTTTATAACTCTTCTGGTGTGTTTTAAATTTCTGAAATTTTCTTGTTTAATAGGCGCTCTTGACTAAGCCCTATATTTCATTCAAATTCATAATCTGATTGCTCTTAGCTGTCTGATTTATTGGGTTATAGGAAGTGTTCTTAATCTCTGGAATTATGGATTACTGAGGTTCTTGGGAGAAAGCTTAAATTTTCAGATTTTAAATTCCTTCTTTACTGACAACATTACTTCTTTTGTTTAAATCTTAAGGGAACGAGTTCAGGTTTGTAGTTGGGGTGATTTGGGTTCGAAGTTGGAAGTGGTTTGGAGTTGAGGCTGCGGCTTTGGCATCAAGTTGACTGCAATACAGGGTGGCCCTAATGGTAAATACCCCATTTGTTTTGGCTTTGACTTCAAGTTGACAACATTTGATACATAGAGCATGAAGAATAATCTAGAGTAGTGGATGATTACGATTCCCATTTGTTTTGCTAAGATGGGCCTATTTGAGAGTGCTTTAATCACCATGCTTGTGATTACTAGACGGTTTTGCATTTGAATAAAGCAAAAGCAAAAGCAATTGGATTAGGGTCTTTGAGATGAGTTAATACGCGTACTCTGTAAACAATATTAACTCGAGTGTGGTGTAGGTCTTGTTGCTTTTGAATAAATAAAACATAGAAAAGTGTCTCAAATCTGGAAGATATTCACCAGACTTTGATGATATCAATAAGTATCTTAAAGGGTAATTATCTCTTAGCTTCTGATCCAATTCTGTAGGTGGGCAAGATTGACACATAAGTTACTTGTTGAATCTTCCACCTGCAACGTGGGAGCAAATATTTCCAATCAGTGAGATTTTTGCTTGTAATGGGGTAGAGGAACTAGGCCATTTAACAGTTATATAGAGAGGCTTGTCTTGCATGGTCGTGCAACAACACTTTTGGGAAGCTTGATTTATATATTGCATTTTTTTGCTGTTGAATCTCATTAAATTGTTTGTGCACAGGGATCATAAATCCTCAAGATCTGCACTTTTTGATAACATGGACAGCCTTGAAGCTGGTGGACTCAAGACCTCTTCTTCATATTCAAGTGGCATTGATGATCATGATAACGAGAAAACTATGGATAGTCTACATGATAGAGTCAGCTTTTTGAAAAGAGTGAGAACCACCTCCTATGAAAGAAGAGTTTATTCAGCATAGTTTTAATTTTTATACTATTAAGTGATAGTGATGGTGTTTTGTGATCACTCTCATTCTGTTACTTTTTCTTCTACCTGCAAAAATAAGCGCATTTCGAACCCAATAATGTTGGTTGGTAACGAGTCTAACGACTCTTTAGTTTTATTTATCATGTCCAGATAGGCTAAATTGATAAATTTAACTGAGAAATCAAGTAATGGAACTCAGTCTTGAAGACTGATTGAAATTAAAAGATTCTGAGCCTGGAAAGTAAGTAATGGTTACATTGTTATGTGCACATTATGTTACTGTAAAATTATAGAATTCCAGTCTTAATAGGCTGGATAACTCAATTAAGAACTTGAATGCTTAATCGTGGAATGCCAACGAGAATTCATGTGTCAGAAAGAAAATTAGTATGGCTAGTGTTGGTCCCGAAAGAGCTAGTTTGGTGTATGGGGGGGGCGGGGGGGGGAACACACCAATTCCAACTTTTTAGGTTTTCTTGTTTTTTGTTTTTGATAGATAAGGTTTAAGCAATCTTAGAATATAAGATGACTTGGATTAGCAAGAAGATTCTTCGTGTTAAGAAGAGTCAACTTAGCTCAAGTATACCTTAAGTGTAAAGTAACAGTTAATAAGAAAAACTTTAACAAGTTAATCTTGATTAATGTTGTGTGCGGAATTCGGTGGTTAATGCTCTTTTGTTGAAAACGTTTTCTTAACCAATATTTTAGTGATAAACAAGTTTAATGCGATTATGAAGAAGATGAATATGAAGTAAAACAGAAAGAAAGAACGCAAGAGTTAACGTGGTTCGGGATAAACCTCCCTACGTCCACGGCTCGATCAAAATTAGATCGAAATCAACTAATGTCTCCTTTCTTTTTACTCGTTGAGTACGAGCCACAAGCTTTATCAAAACTAGATAAATACTTGTGTTTACACTTCTTCTAGATTGAAAACTACAATCTAAAATATTACAATCTTTGGATCAAAACTAGATCCTGAACTAGAATAATGTAAGAACAAATTTCCAGAAAGTAATCTTCAACAGATGAAACACTCAGAGAATTCGAAGATGGAGTGTTTATAACGATGAGAGCTTTGAAGATATTTGAGCAGAGTTTAGGCTTTGATTGCTTGAATTCTCGTACTTCTTTCTGGAAGTGAAGGTGGTATTTATAGCCTCAATGAAGAAACTATCCGTTGGAGACGATGGCCTCTATTTTCAACGCATTAATGGCGGCATTAAATGCATGTCAGAGTTGTTGAAGCACGCGCTGCCAGGTTGAGAGTGGTTACCACCTTTCACGCAATTTCCCAATGTGTTGCCATACTGGTAATGATTCATTTTACAGAGATATTTGAAAATCTTGTACATCATTCCTTAAAACATACCGTTGATGTGACAACACACTGAGTGGATGACTTATGACTAATTTAGGTAAGTCGGCAGTCCACCATAATGATAAGAAGAGCTTCCTCTCGCTGTATGTTTGAACATGTGCTCTTCGTTTCTTTTGAATTGGACAGCTCGCTGTTGATGCTTTGTTGTTCACTAACTGTTGTTTATTCGATGAGCACTCGCTGTCACGTATTTACTTGCTGTTGTAATCATGAGTACTCGCTGTTGAGTACATGTTGAGCACTAGCTGTTGTTAGTGCTATCTGCTTCCTGCTACATTGATTACTAGCTGTTGGTACAATGAGTACTCACTGTCAACCTTGATGAGTACTATCTGTTGTTACTACTATCTGCTACCTTCTTCATTGAACACTTGCTGTTTGTAGTCAAGTGTACTTCGCTGTCAGACTTGTTCACTTGCTGCTTTCTTCAGGTCGCTGTAGACATCACAGCTTGCTGTTATCCTTCTTAAAGAACAGTGAGTAAGAAATGAACAGATAGAGGACTACCATCTGTTCCATTATCACTTGTACATAAGTGAAGGCTAAGATCAAAACATGTGGATCATAAAAATACTAGACACAAGAAATGACAGCTACCTGTATTTTAAACTAGTAACAGATCGCTGTGATAAACACGAATCTAGTAGAACATTTATAATTAATGTGTCCAGGAATGCTTTTACCAAGGATAATACAGATAGTGAAAACTGTACTATCTGCTCCTTTTATATGTTAGCTTGTTCCTTAATAGATGACATTAATTACAATTTTTAAGACAAAATTTTTAACTAAGTGTTGTTTCGAATTGCATCATCAAAACAATATAAACTTGTGGGGTTCCCAACAATTTCCCCCTTTTTGATGATGTCGAAACCACACTTCACAATTTTTCTTAAGTGTTGAAATCACAGTTAGTAAATGCATAAATTATAAAGCATTAAGTAACATGTGAAACATTGCCTGGACAAAGAGTAATTGTCATCAGGTTGTTTTTAGAACAAAAACACTTCTAACTTTTCATTCATTTTGATAGTTGTTTTACAGATATTGATTACAAGAATGGACAGCTCGCTGTTACAGTTTGAGTGAACAGATAGATACAGAATCTTTATTTAAGAGATTGGCTTCGATCAGCAGATTGTTTCTTTAAAAGCTCAGCCAACTGTGCTCTCCTTTCTTCCACCATTTCTCTCCTCCTAAGCTCAGATGGGACTCCAAAACTAGCATAAATGCCATTAAATAGCATTCTATAATTCTTGTCATTGAAGTCAATAGGATATCCCATCTGTTGAGCAGCGTGGTTAATGTGCTGAATAACCTTAGTGTGATCCACCTCTGTGGTCCCTTCTATTCTTGGATACAAAAGTGTAGTTTTCTTTGGAGCAGCGAGAATGTGACCTGTCAACGCAGATTGTCTAAATAGGTACTCAGTGAAAGTTTGGTTCTTGTGCTGCTTAAGAAAGTTCTTGAATAGCTCATCCACATCTCCACCTTGTTCCTCCTTGTCAAGCAGATAGTAATGTTGAACTACAAACTCCTTCATTAATTGATTGAATCTCGCTGCTTTCGTGGAGTTTAGCCATGTCAGATTTTCAGGATCTTTGAATTGATATTTTTCGAAGAAATTGAAAACAGGGTTGGTTGATTCTTCCTCCACAGGCGAGCCAGCCTCATCCTCCTTATTTCTTTCCTCCATTGCTTGCTGCTTCTCTCTCTCTGCTACAAACAGCTTTCGAAATTTTTCATTTTCTATCTCATCATGCTTGTAGCCAGCAAGCACCATGTCCTCAGTTAGTTTTTCTTCACTGTAAACTCCCTTTCCTTTCTTTTCTGCTGCTGCTTTAGCGTCTGCCTCTTCTTTCAATTTCCTTTCTTTTTCTTCCTTTTCCTTTTGCATCTGTCTCTTCTCAGCTGCTTCTTTGGGATTCAACTTTTTAGAGTGAGGAGCAGGAGCAGGTTTCTTCTTCACAACCACTATCTGTTTTGCCTTCTTTTCTACCTTTCCTTCCCCCTTTTCGACATCATCAAAATCCTTAGATATGATGAGTCTGAGGGAAGCAAGTTCTTCTTTCATTTCGTTGTATTTCTTCTCCATGTCTTCTTTGTGTTGAAGACAGATAGTGATGTTTCCAGTGACTTCATCCATCTTTTTACTTGAGCCAAGTGCAAATGCTTCTTGCTTCACAAACAGGTCGCTGTTCAGCTTCTTCATTTCTTTGATGGAATGTTGAATTTGCAAAGCATCATCCTTGGAAGCAAGTTTGAGAGCAGTGATTTGAGCAGGTAGTATCCCTTTGACCTGTGCAGGCAGCTGTTCGTTGAGCATAGCAGGGAGTACTTTCTTGATCACCGATGGAATTGTGGTCTTTTCCATATCTAAAAACTGTTTTTCCACTCCCTCTCTCACTGTTTTGCACATTAGTTCACCAGCTGCCATCAGTTTCTTTCTTGAGGTTGGACAGCTCACTGTCACTTTTGTCTTTGTATACATTAAACTCCTTCTGATGAGCATCCATCTTTGAGTTTAAATCAACATAGAGTGATTTGAGGGTTTCGTCAAATTTTGCCTTTGTTTGTTGAAATTCTTTCTCCACAGCTGCCTGTAGCTGTTCTTGGTTTTCAACTTCTTGTGCCTTCTTTGCTGTAGACGCTGCTTCATCCTCCCTGTTTCGCTTATCCACTGTTATTGTTTCAACCCTTGCCTGTGCTTCTTTCTCCACATCTTTGACAGATGGCTTAGCAAGCACTACGGCAGATGAAAAATCAGCAGATTGAAAATCAACAGCTAGATCATACAGATCTTGCTCATTTGTGTAGTATGGAGCAAGATCAATATTAAGCACAACTGCCTCCTCTTTCATTTTAGTAAGCACGTAAGATCGGAAGTATTTGCGTGCATTGGGAATGTCAATGAAACCAAAATAAGCAGTGAGCTTATTTTCCTCAATCTTGAGGTCGCTCAATGTGAACAGGTGGAAAATGGCTTCGAGAATGTAGAATGGGCTGTCTCGAATAGTGAGATAGACTTGAAGCTTTATGGCCATTTTCAATGTGGAGGGAGTGAGTGAAATCCCAGGCATAGTCTGTTGAACAGATACTGCCGCAGTCTCCTTCATCTGTTCATATATAATGTGTGCTCCTCGCAGTGTTTCTTCCTTGTCGACAGTGGGCTGTTTTGATTCAATGTGAATTGCAACAGCAGGCATTCTGGTTTCTTGAACAGGTGGTGGTTGAGATGTTGGTATGATGGTTGTGATCGGCTCAACATCATGGACTGTATCATCAAGCTCATCGATCAGTTTACGAGCTGTTGGTCTTACTTGTTTCTTCTTCTCTTCCTTCTCCTTCACTGCCATAGGTGATGCCCTGGCTGTCTTCTTCCTTTTCTCAGCTGCTGGTCTTGCTTCACCAGCTGCCTTCCTCTTTCCTTGCTTCTCAACAGCGGCCTGTGCTGCCGCTGCTTCACCCACTGTCTTGGGTTTCTTTGCTGGCAATTCCCATTCACAGTTGGATTTGCCAACAAGAATCATTGCTTCTCTTAGTGACTCATCAGTTACTTTACCAAAAATCTGAGCAGCTATTCCGAGAGACATCTCAACTTGATGTCTTGACTTGGGTAAAATAGCATCTTGACTAAAATCAACTGATCTATTCCATGTATCTTTATTGAAGAACCCATCAATGATCGTGCTTAATTTAGTAGACAAACGAAGAGGTCGTTTGACATGCAAGTGTACACACTCTCCATTCTTATTCTGCTTCATTTCAACTTGCTTTTCTTCATCAACTATCAATCTCAACAGTGCCCTGCCCCAGTTGATGTCGAGATTGAGCAGCACAGCTGTCATGACTCTCAATTTCACCGGAGTAACTGCATCAAATGTTCCTTGATGTCCTAGGAACACTCTCTGTACAAAATCCAATAGTAGCCTATAGACAGGTAGCATTATTCCCCTGTTGAATGCCTTCCCGTCCCATTTCATCGGTTTTGCTACGATCATATTAACTGTATCCACTATCTGCTCGTGAGTAATGCTTTCAAGCAGTTCCCCTTCATCCACCAAGTTGTATGTGTGAAGAATCATGTCAATCACAGATGAGCGTGTTATCTCTCCTTTGCCTGTACGAATCTCAACTGTGCAATCTTCATTTTCTTCCTCCATCCAGGTGCAGAAAAAATAGGCCACTTGGCGAGGGAGATAAAATCTTGGTTCTTTGGTGATAATTTTGTGAAATCCTAGTCACAAAATTTTGCAGTTAATTAGAGGAGTAATGAATGAACAGCGAGCTTGTTAAAGAAGTGCCATGTAAGATAACAGCTAGCTGTTTAAAGTAAATTTTGAGACAATGACAACTAAGCAGATAGAGAATTGACTCATTTAGGCATTTTAGTGAACACCTACAGCTCGCTGTTGGGCGATAAATCATGTAATGGACAGAGACATAATCATGCACTGTGAAGCAGCATTAACAAAGAATTAGGCATTTTTAATCCAAAACATGCTTGAATTTTGAGATGTTGAAAAATCTAGAGAAAAAATAATTAAACAAGCTTCACTATTTGAGCGAATCAGAGTTAAGAAAACTTAAAGCTTAGTTCATGTATTTCTAAATACGATGTGCAACCTGAGCATGCTTGAATCTTCTCAAATAATTCATCAAGGAGTGTAAATCCATGATGATCTAATACGGCTCTAGGTTCGGGAGAAAGACGATTTTCGATTGTATGAAGCATTTGGGATGCTGGAATAGGTGAATCAGCTTTGGATGAAGATACTGAGGCTTCGGAGTTTGACATTTTTGGGTTTTGAAAGAGATTGAATGAGAGTAGTTTTGAGTTGCAGAAAGCTTGAAGTTTAACAATGGAGAAATGCGAAAAGAGATTGAGTAAAGATGATGGCAGTTAATTCTACACACATATATATATATAGGAGAATAATCAACGCATGGATTTAATCTCATTTAAAATTGTTTTATTCTACGGTAGAGATTACTCCCTGAGATAATTGTTTCGCCGCTCAAATTCGATTATGTGTTGTACGCCATCGTTTTGGTCATCCAAAAGGTCACATCACTGCCTCGATGCTTGAACCGAGGACTATTGCATTAAATGCGCATCCCTTTTTTTTTCATCATTTTATCTGACACTAGTGTCGATTGATATTATTTAAATAACAATCACTAGACATAAATATGTAAAGGTAATAATAAATGAGATGAATTTAATTCCCCCTTGGTAGAAGCCAACAGATAGTGAATTTGTTGTAGTGCAGTTCACTGTTGACTTGTGAAATCGTTTGCCTTTGTTGAACAGCTTGTTGGTTCCAACAGATTGTGATATTTGATTATTAACAGTTTGTTCTTAAACCAACAGCTCGCTGTTGATTATTTCTTTCCACAGTGATTGGGAAGAAAACTTCTAGCTGTTCCCCCTTGATTGATCATAACAGCTCGCTGTTATTATGAACATATAGTGAAATACAACGCATCTAGATAATCATTGTTGAAGACAAGCAGTTAAAAAAAAATTTTAATGTCCTTGTAACAGATTGATGAATTTTACAGCAGCTCGCTGTTGATGATTCATCGCTATCTGTTTTGACAAACTTTGCCAAACTGTTGATCAAGATGAGAAGCTTTTTAAAGAGTGTAACAACTGATTGTTTTGTACCATTTACAATCTGTTGTTTACACTTGTACCTTCGTTTAGGTTAACGAGTCCTAATTTTCCGCATAGCATTTTAAAACGGTCTTCTGCCAATGCTTTTGTGAGAATATCAGCTCGCTGCACTTCCGTATGAATTTTCTCTATTTTGATGTTCTTTCTTTCTACGTGGTCGCGTATGAAGTGATGTCGAACATCAACATGTTTGCAGCGAGTGTGGAGTACTGGATTTTGGGTGATGGCTATAGCACTCGAGCTATCACAAAATATGGAAACCGTTTCCATGTTGACTTCATAGTCTTTGAGTTGTTACTTTAGCCATAGAATTTGTGATGTACAGCTCCCTGCTGCCATGTACTCTGCTTCTGTTGTTGAGGTTGCAACTGATGTTTGTTTCTTGGAAAACCATGATATGAGTTTGTTTCCAAGAAATTGGCAAGTGCCAGATGTTGATTTCCTATCTAGCTTGCAACCTGCATAATCAGAATCTGAGTAGCCAGTTAGTTCAAAATTTTCATCACATGGATACCATAATCCTATTTCTGTTGTCCCCTTGAGATATCTTAGTATTCTTTTAGCTGCTTCCATGTGAGACTCTTTTGGATTTGCTTGGTACCTAGCACAAACACCAACAGCAAAAGTAATATCAGGTCGACTAGCAGTTAAATATAATAAAGATCCGATAATACCACGATACTGTTTTGAATCAACTGCTTTTCCAAGTACATCTGGACCAATCTGTCCATTTGTATGCATTGGCGTCTTTGCTGGTTTGCTGTCTTTTACTCCATATTTTGTGATGAGATCATTGATGTATTTTGATTGATTGATTAAGATCCCATCAGTGGATTGTTTGACTTGTAGTCCTAGGAAGAAATTCATTTCTCCCATCATGGATATCTTGTATTTTTCCTGCATGAGCTTGCTAAATTTGTTACAAAGGATTTCACATTTTGATCCAAAAATAATGTCATCAACATAAATTTGAACTAAAAGGATATGATCTTGGACTTTGATTGTGAATAAAGTTTTATCCACTGATCCTCTCTTGAATCCAGATTGTAACAAGAAGGTGCACAGAGTCTCATACCAAGCTCTAGGAGCTTGTTTTAGACCATATACGGCTTTGATCAATCTGTACACCTTGTCTTCATTTCCTTCTTCAAAACCAGGTGGCTGCTCCAAATAAACTTCTTCTTCTAAGATTCCATTGAGGAATGCACTTTTTACATCCATCTGGAATACTTTGAAGCGTTTATATGCAGCATATGCCAGAAACAATCTGATAGCTTCTAGTCGTGCAACAAGAGCAAATGTTTCATCAAAGTCGATCCCTTCCTGTTGGCAATATCCTTTAGCGACTAGCCTTGCTTTGTTTCTCACCACTTCACCTGTTTCATCTCTCTTGTTCTTGTAAATCCATTTAACTCCAATCACACCCTGATGCCTAGGTCGATCCACTAAATACCATACATCATTTCTTTTAAACTCATTTAGCTCTTCTTGCATGGCATTAGTCCAGTCAGCATCTTGTAAGGCTTCGTCCACGTCTTTGGGTTCTGTATGAGACAGATAGCAGCTTAGTAATGCACTTTCACCATGCATTCTTCTTGTCTTGACTTTATCTGTTGGATTCCCAACAATGAGATCTGATGAATGGCTGTCTACCCATCTTCTTCGCCTTTTCATTTCTTCTTCTGTTACTTCGATTTCTAGTTCATCAGGTGGATTGTCGAATTCTGGATGATCTGTGATAGGTACATCAAAGAGATTGTTAGAATTTAAATCAATGCTTGATACTTCATTTACCAATTGTTGAACAGATGGCTGTTGAGTAGAGAGAGAAGGAGATTGAGTGTTTTGATCATCAACACATGGTTGGTCATGTTTTAGTGTTCCCCCTTCATGTGTTCCCTCTTGATTTGTAAGTTGTCCATCTGTTCCCCCTTGCTGTGGTGTATCTCCATCAGGTTTATCAATGCTCTCTTCTTCTTCTCCTTCTTTTCCTGGACTCCAAAGAAGTATATCCTCAATTAGTTGATCTGTGGAGTTTCTCAATGTTGTAGGTGAACATTCATCCTTTGAGGGAGTACAATCTGTTCCTGAAACCTCAAAAGTAGATTCATCAAAAACAACATGCGGAGTTACTTCCACAACAAGAGTCCTTTTATTAAAAACACGATAGGCTTTACTGATGTCAGAATATCCTAAGAAAATTCCTTGATCAGTTTTGCTATCAAATGTTTTTAATTGTGTTTTCCCATTGTTGTGAATGTAACACTTACATCCAAAAGATCGAAAATAAGTTATTCGAGGCTTCCTGTTATTCCATAGTTCGTATGGAGTTTTTCCGTGGCGTAGAGTGATGACAGAACGATTTTGCGTATAGCATGCTGTGTTTATTGCTTCCGCCCAAAACTTCTTAGGAAGATTGATTTCGTTGAGCATTGTTCGAGCTGCTTCCTTAAGTGATCTGTTACGCCTTTCCACGATTCCGTTTTGTTGAGGTGTGCGAGCAGCTGATGTTTGATGTTGAATTCCCATCTTTGAGCAGTAGGCTTCAATCATATGATTGATAAATTCGGTTCCTCGATCAGACCTAATTGTGACAATGGAGGTTGCTTTCTGATTTGATAATCTGTTCAGCAGGTCGGGCAACTTTTCCAATGTCTCCTTTTTCTTGTACATGAAAATAACCCATGTAAATCTAGAGAAATCATCTATAATTACGAGAGTATATTTTCTACCGTTTACACTTAATGGAGATACAGGTCCAAAAAGGTCAAGGTGAAGAAGCTCTAGATTTCTTGAGGTGGAGTGAGCTGCCTTAGATGGAAATGAGGCTCTCGTTTGTTTTCCTGCTTGGCAAGCTTCACACACATGATCTTTATCATAGACTTGAGCAGGTAGACCTTCAACCAGGTTGTTTTTCACCAGCTTGTTGATGGACTTGAAGTTTAAGTGACTTAGTCGTTTATGCCATAACCAGCTGGTTTCTGCATTTGGCTTTGTCACAAGGCATGTTTCAATCTGTTCGTCCCATTGCACAATATACAACCTGTCCTGCAAAACCCCGGTAAGAAGAATCTCTTCTCCTTCCAAATTCTTGACTAGACACTTGTTAGCTGTAAATTCTACTTTCTTATTATTAGCACAAAACTGACTAATAGAAAATAGATTATGATTTAGTCCTTCAACATATGAAACATTAAGAATAGTAGTGTTACCAACTTGGATATCACCATAACCTTTTGTATGACCCTTTGAATTTCCTCCAAAGGTAACAGTTGGTCCAATGCACTCCTTGTAGTTGGTTAACAATTCTTTACAGTATGTCATATGTTTAGAGCATCCGCTATCAAGTATCCATACTGCGCCTCGAGCTGTGCGCGTTCTTCTCAACGATCTCCTATCCTGCAAAGAACAATTATTTAGCTACCCCACTGAATGAGGGTGCTTTGTTAGTAGACATGGTTCCTTTTGGAACCCAAATTTGTCTAACTATAGTCACATTCTGAGATGGTCTGATCTGTCTGCCACTGAAGTCGATGTATACTATCTATTTCCGTTTGGCAGATGGTTGTGTTGTTGCAGCGTGTTTCCTTGGAGCAGGTGGTATGGTCGATTGAGATTTGGTATTAGCAGTTGGCTGTTGTCTTCTATGGTGTAGGGGAACAGGTCGCTGTTGATGAGCTTCCTGTCTTTGATGATGGTAGACAGGTTTTCTCTGGTTGAATGGCGGAGGAGCTCGCTGATGGTTGTACTGTTGAGCAGGTTGATTTAACCTTTGAGCAGGTGGTTTTCTTTGTTGAAAACCAATTCCTTGTGTAGTGAACCTTTGTTGTCGCTGTCCTTGATCCTTGATCAAGATTGCTTGCGGCTGTCTAACATTATTGTTGAGGTTTACTACTTTGTCTTTTCCCTTCTCCTTGACAAAGTTTCCTTTAGGTGGACCTTTGTCGACTCCATCAAATCCAAGTCCTCCATGATCTGACGATCTCCTTTGCATATCATTGATGAGATGAACTCTGTCTGATTTTTTGTGGATGTAATAATTAAGCATTACACCGAAATTCTCCGCCTTGTTGTTGGCCGACGATTCTCTTTCAATCAAATCCGAGATTTTAGCATTAAGAGCGTAGACTTCTTCACTCTTGTTCTTTATTTGCAGAAGCATTGCCTTCTCTCTATCATTGAATGAAGCACTTACTTTCTTCATTTCTTGTATGGTGTTAGCCATTCTTCCGTTTTCTTTAATAGCGTGTTTGAACATCTTGTTCAACCTTGCATAATCTTCCATTAACTTAGAGAAATCTTCCATGGACAGGTCGTCCTCTTCTTCTACCTCTTCTTCTTCTTCTTCTTCATTACCAGAATCATAAATAGGATGATTAGAAGAAATAGAATCTTGACAATTTACCTCAAGGTTGTCTAGTCCATTGTCATGGCCCATGAGGCATTCATCCCATTCAAGGTCAAGTTCGTTTGCCACAAATGCTTCGTCATTTTCGGTTGAGCTGTCAGAGAGGTGTTTGGAAGCAGATTGTTCTTCAGCGATCATTGCCTTGCGTTGCTCCTTGAGCTTTTGATCGCGTTTGCTTCTTAACTCCTCTCTCTCAGCTTGAGTAATGTCTGGACAGTCCGTCTTGAAATGGCCTTTCCTACCACACTTAAAACAAGAGTATTCTGACAGGTCAGCTTTAACATAGGAAGTTGATTCACTACAAAAAAAAGGTCTTCTGGCGACGGAAAAATCCGTCGTTAGGACAGAAAATCCGTCCTCCCGGGTGGCTAGCGACGGACTGGCAACGGATATTTTCCGTCTGTATTTCGATCGTCGTTAGCTCATTGGACGACGGAAAATACAGTCCGTCGTGAGCTAACGACGGACTAACGATGGATTTTATCCGTCGTCAGCAACGACGGACTGTAAATCCGTCGTGAGGGTCTCACCGGTGGCAGTTGACGTTGCCGGAGAACTAACGACGGAAAAAATCCGTCGTTAGTGGCAACGGACTGCAGTCCGTCGCCAGGTGGCGTTGACCGTTGACCGTTGACCGTTGACCTGGCGACGGACTGCAGTCCGTCGCTAGTTTTTTTTTTTTTTTTTTTTTAATAATTCATTTTTTTATTATCCATTATCTAAAATGTGTCACAACAAACAATACAAATGTAATCCAACATTGAACAGTAATTTAAAATTGAACCAATCGAATGAAATTCATAATTAATGAACGCGAATTTCATATAATCAATAAATAATATAATGTATCAGTAGCATCCCACGACAAACAATATAATCAAAAAATAGTACAGTGTATCAGTAGCATCTACGAATCATAATCAGGAGGAAAATGGGGAGGGGCATCAGACGGAGGCTGATAAGAGGGAAAGGAGGGTGAACTACTTCCTCCCTGCTGTTGAGACATCCACCGCATCACCTCGGCGTATTGACTCTGCATGAGCGCCATCTGCTCAGCCAATCTCTGCTGCTCAGCCTGGTACTCACGGCGCTCGCGATCCTGCTCCTCGACTCGGCGCCGTAGCTCCTCAACCTCGTCTCTGGATGCTCGTGATGTGGACGAGGATCCCCCAAATCTGGATGCTCTCAAGGCCTTCGCCGCGCCTCCCGTGCCGAAGATCCTACTCTTCTTGTCCGGGCCGCCAAGAACCTCCAGATACAGCTCGTTTATGTCGACTGCATCGTGGTCCCCCTCGGGTAGCTGGGCCCGCTCCTCGTCAGCACGGCGAAACACCTCAGTCTGCATGTAAACGAGAAATGAACATTTGTTAGTATACATATTATAAATATTGAAAATCTAATATATATATATTCTTTTGAAATTAAAACTTACCGCTATCGCCTCAGATTTCGGATCGGTGTATGTCCCGTCCGCGTATCGATGCTCATCGAGAAAGGAGTCGAACATGCACTCAATCGGAGCTAATCCCCTCTCACGACCCTATGCATCAAATCACAATGGAGTTGTGTCATTGAAACATGTGTATATGAATTAAAATTGTATCACATAATTATAATTATTATTTAAAGTATATTATTACCTTTTCCTCAGCTCGTTGCATAACCGACTTGGACCCTCCCCTATGCTTGATAGGACCAGTACCCGGTCCCTGAGGCTCAGACATCCGGTTGCGCCTCGCTGCCTGGGATTTGGCCACAACATCATCCCGGGACCAGTAAGCGAGCCAACCCATCCACACATCATCAGTCCACCACCCAGGCTTCCCACCTCTGGGTGGCGGATCATTCCTCCTCCTCTTTATCCCGCGGATATAATCCTTATATCTCTCCCGAATCTTATCATACCACAGCTCCCGAATCTTGGCATCGAGTGCCGGTTCCCAAGTAAATTTTTTCTAGCATTGAAAATGTATGTTAGAAATTGTAGTTATAGGTTATAATTAAGAATGAATTTGAATGTTTTAGTAAATTTTCGAACCTTAAACTCCTCCCAATATCGATGTCTCACGTCCTCAGGCGTGAGCTTCCAACTGTATCCAGTCGGGTTGGGAACTATCTTAAATAGTTCCCAAATGTAATCTGTCGGGTCGGCATGCGGGTAAAATCCCCTATAGAAGTAATTTTAGATTGATTTATGTTAGATTTTTGAATAACTAATTAAATAAGGGTCAAAATTGAAGGTGTGATTATTGCATGTACGTACCCCAACTCACTCACAGATAGAACAAAGTCACCTGTGGGTCTAAGTTCTCTCTGACCATCAGTGTCAGAGCCAGAAGATGGACCGCCTATGTGTATGCCACCAATATGGTGGCTCAGACCGGTCCCGGACTCATATCCAGACGATGAGCCCGGGGAACTACCCCGTCCAACGGATAGATGTGATCGTCTGGAACCCCTACCACGAGGAGTCCCCACATCATCTCGGTCTGAACCGCGCCGATTGTAAGACATCTATTATGTTGAAAATAAATTAGTTGAATCATTTGGAGTTCAATAGAGAAGTTGCATCATTTGGAGTTCAATAGAGAAGTTGAATCATTTGGAGTTCAGTACAGAAATTGAATTATTTGGAGTTGAATAAAGGGCGATAACAGTATTGGTGAATTATTTGGAGTTGAATAAAGGGCGATAACAGTATTGGTAAATTATTTGGACTTTAATAGAGAGAGGGAATATCCTTACGTTTAAAATGTTTTGTACGTCATTTCGGTCATTAATAAGGGTCATTGAATTGCATTTATGAATTACATGTTGATGCTTAATTGTTTGATGCTACGTATTTGGAGATCACGATCATTTCGGTCATTAATAAGGGTTACATGTTACAATCAAGATTTTTACCCCCGATATTATTTAAACTACATAAGTAATTGTGTCTAATCTAACCAAGTCAGCTAAGGTCATCAAACTATCCCAAAATGCATGTCATATAAATATATATCATCAAAACATAACAAGTCGTGCATCTCATCAAATTATCACAAAATATATATCGAAATACAACGAGGTTCGTAAAACAATTACTGATCATATTGGGAGAAGATCCTTAAGACATAATCAAAATCTATCCCAAAGGGAGAAGATCCTTAAGAAATTAATTATGTCTATCCCAATGTCATAATATATATATAAATACATAAACTATTAATCTAAATTAAGATAATTAATAATCTTAAACAAACTTGACCTAAACAATTTATTACGTCTATCCAAATATATTTAATTACCTAATTATTTACATTTAATTAACCTAAGTAATTAAATAAGTACATTATTATAATTTAATTACCTTTCACCGAAGTAGAGAGCGCCGGAGCGGCAGAAGGCAGCTCGGAAAGGCTGAGAGAGGAGTCGGGAGGCGACAGACGTAATTGAAGAAACCCTAATTAAACAATTTAAACATATAATTAAACTAACGCTCAATTAACAAACTAATACTAAATCAAAATTTAAACTAATTAATTCGCAATTAACTAAGATATACTAATTTACATCAAGCAGACAAATTAGTTGTAATACCCCGTCTTTTTAAATTCCAAAATAAATGATATTCGAACGCGATAATTATATTATATATTAATCGTTGTAATATATTAAGAAGAGTTTCTATAAGTGAAAAAGAATTTTTGGTTTAAGATGAAACCAAGGTCTTAATTATTTAGTATTAAGAGAGCTTATCATTTAATTCTTCCCAAAGGACTTATAATTATCATTATTATTATTATTAGATTAATTAGATAACTATGATGAGAGCATAAGTATAAGATAATATCATTATATATATATATAGAAATATGCTTAATGATTTCATAAGTGGATAATTATATGAAACCACATATCTACATATGAAGGATAAATAAGAACATAAGAAAATGGAAATTAGCATGATTTGATATTAAGCAAAATAGCGTTAAAAACACTATCTTATTCATTACCCTAGATTAGATTACATTAAGATCATCTATAATTTATAAGTAATTATATTTAAGACAAACCCTTCATAAATGAATACCTATGTATATATATACATTATACGTGAAGATATATGTATCTACACATGTAGATATCAAGATGTAATAAGTGGCAAGATGTAATTGAAATAAAAGTAAAGCATTCATAAAGCTGCAAATGAAGAAAAAAAAAAAGGGAAGAATGGAAGGATATCACTTAAATACTCTTGCAACTTGAGATTTGTTCTTACAAGAAAGATTTCTAGATAACCAATACAAGTAAGATACGATAATAGAAAGTATAGAAAAGGCTGCAGCCTCTACAAAGGATATTACATGTCCCCACACCAAAATGTCAACATTTGGGGGCTCTAGGCAATGTGATTGGCTGATGCAGAAGGAGTGAGAAGGGCAAGACTGCCATAGGTTGAGTAAAGATCAATCAAGACTTATAATTGTGATATTATACAACAAAACCATCTTTTAAAGCTAAGAAAAAGTCAAAAGTAGTATAGAAGAACTCAAAATAGCTAAAAAGAAGGGATTTGGACGGCTGTCTAGGAAAGTAAGGGTAGGAAATACACTGCTACACTCCATCACATTCAGAGAACTTACAAACCGCCCAAATCAACATGGTAGTGTGCTGAAGTAGTAAAACTGAGCACAAGGCTCAAGAAGAAAGAAGGAAACGGTTGAGTAAAAAGGGGAGAACTTCAAGACTACTTTATACTACACCCCATACTCCTTACCTGCAAGATCAGAAATTAGAGACAAATTAGAAGCTATCACATCCCATATTAACACTTTATATATAAGTTCATCCCCACACCAACTCACACTCTTCTTAAACCACATAAAACTTTAGCAAACTGTGGAGTCAAGTTGAGCTAAACAAGAAGAGAAGTAGTTACAGCCCTAAGGTAAGAAATGAAGCTCTAACTATACGTTCAGTTTATATCTTTAGAGTATCAACTGTTGTCTTTGTTTTAAACACTAATATCCATTCCTGCCCTGAAATTAAAATCCATGAACACAGAAAATATGTATATAAATTATTCAGATTCCATTAAGCAAGCTGAAATGATTCAAAGTCTAGAATGCAGCCAAACTTCAAAGTTATTTAACATAAGTGATACCAAAGCTTTACATTTAGAATCGTTATCTATACTCAAAACAGAGTACCAATGGTACAGTTTTCTTTCGATTATAAAACCTTGAGATAATTTCATTTTCAGAACGTAAGACTCACTTGTGTAGTCTTACCAGAGTTCAATTTAAATATATGCATAAGTCTTAATATATCTTTAGACAACCAGAGTATAAATGTGGAAAAATATGTTTCTGTCATGATAAGCATTATTAGAACAGATTACAAATTCCAGAAAACAGAGTCAGAGTTAATAAAGGAACCATGGACTCTTAGAACTTGACCTATGATTGAACATACAGTAATATAAAACTTAGCTTAAATTGAGGACTTCCTCGGCGAGGGAAAGGCCATCAGAATACCAACTGAAATTAAGCCAAGCCACTCAGCAGCCTCCACCCATCCCAGACCAGAAACGAGTAATCTATAAAGTAAACAAATTCAAAATTTAGTCAGTAAACCTTGAACCTAGAAGGAGTATTCAATCAGAAATATTCCTATGCTACCACTTACAAAGGACTGACTCTAAAAGACAGATTTCACCACATAGAATAGAGGGTTCTAACACTCTTACTGCAGGTTTTATCTTAGTTATCTAGAGATTGGGAACCAGAATTTAACAATAGAAAGCATATAACTAGGAACCATTTAGTACTCAGCTAAAGAACATTGTGAACATAGTATATGTATATAACCAAACCATAGGCTACCAGAAACAGAACAATTCAGAACTACTTTGAACATAACTTATCACAAGACCAGCAGGAATGTATATCAGAAATGAAATTCGATGTTATAGAAATTAAGAATTTAAAATACAGGGACTTCAGATTTAATCCCTAATTCAAAACACAGTATTATCAAATTTCTGAAAACAACAATGAGAAGGAGTGTTAGACATGCATTAACAACAGATTATGAAAATTTAACCAAGGTTACAAAACGTAAATAGAGTAAAGAGGAGAGCGTTACCTAGAGCGGTCACGGTGAGCTATGGTCGAGCTCCACTGTCCAGCAAAAACCGAGGACTAGACCTACAGAGCAAAATTTTGAAACTAAGATATTAAGGAATTTCAGAAACCAAATGAATTACAGACTAGAAGTATTAGGAATAAGGAAAGATAAGCTTTACCTTAGAGATATCCGGCGACTGTGCTCCGGCGAGTTTCTGCTGTCGTTTAGAACAAGGAGAAGGACAGAAAGAGGGAGAGCAGTCGAAGCTCCGGCGAGAACCTTCCCCTGCTGCTTCCACCGTAAGTATGCCGCCCAAATGAGAGAGATGAGAGTCCAGTAGAGGCAGGGAGAACAGAGAGACAGCGAGGAGTAGATGACGGCGATGTCGAGATGGAGAAGGGGCGAAGCGGGTGTCGAAAGAGAGGGAACGATGAGAAGGGAAGAACGGCTGAAGTAGAAGGGAGAAAGGAGTGTGTGTGTTGTGTTTGTAGGGTTAGAGAATTTAGAAGCCTCCAGAATACGGGCCGGGTTAAATGGAAGGATGGGCCAATTTATTTAAATTTAACTTGGCCCAGTAGAAGTTTAGTCTATTTGATCTTATGGGCCGAGATTTACTAAAGGATTGGGCCAAGCTATAGTTAAATGTCTGGGCCGAAGGTATTAATGACTGGGCCGAAATCTAGTAATCTTATGGGCCAAACTCTTAATCAATATTAATGGGTTGAATTTTATTTAGTTGGGCTAAGAGCTATTAATTTAATTGGATCAAGATCTAATTAATTGAGACTAGGTCCAAGTGTAGAATATTATTATTGAACTTAGAGAATTAATTTATTAAGTTAGAATTTAATCATAATAGTTGATTAAATTAAGATCATACCTAAGGTGTATTAATCAAGGTTAATACTAACCTATAAGATTAAAATAAATTTTTGAATGATAATAAATCAAGTAGAGTTCTCTTATGAATTATACCCAACATTTATTGGCTTGGGTGAGATGTATGAGAAATTAGTTAAAACATAGCTTGATTAAGAGTGTAGCGACACCTCTAGATTTAAGCACTCGAATATTAGTCGAGTTAAGAATTGAGAACAACTCTTGTATTAATAAGGATGTCATTTCAAAGTAGAAAATAATATATATACTCAGATGAGTATCTCACCTCGTAAACTCGATTAAGGTTACGCTGGGAGGAAGTACTAAGCCAGAAGGTCGAATTTAATTAGAAGAGGAAGCGAGTCAGGTAGGCTTTCTTCTACAAAATAAAATATGTGTGCTCATATGCATTTATGTTATTTTATTTCGAAGAGATTTTGAACTGAAAATATGTTTCAAGTATTGTCTGCCATAAATGTTTATGATTTTCGTATGATACCTATCTGCTCAATGAAGTTAAAAGAATCGAATTCGGGTTCCAGTGGGTTAGCGTCTCCACTCGAACTAATGTTCAAAAAGGGTTCCAGTGGGTTAGCGTCTCCACTCGGACTAGTATACACAAAGTAACCGTGAGTCATCGAGCGGGTTGGCCGGTTAAAGTGACCGTGAGTCATCGAGCGGGTTGGCCGGTCAAGGTGTTCGTGGAAGGTGGCCACCTTCCCGACACAAAGAAGAAGAAGAAGTTACAGATATGGTAGATTACTAAAGAACTTAGATCGATCGAACTTTAAGATTTCAACAAAAAAGATTTTAGTGAACATAGGTCCTTTAGAGACAAAATCCCTATGTTTCACTTACAATGGCATGACAATTATATATGTATGAATGTGATTTCGGGCAATGTGCCTACTGAGTACTTTTGTACTCAGCCCTGCATGTATTTATAAATGTGCAGGTTGAGACGTGATGATGGGAGATGCTACGGCGGGCTTGTCGGTCTTTATTTAAAAAGTCTTGGGTGTCTACGTGTCTTCATACACGTAGACGTATGTTGATCCTTTTTCCGCTGCGTAAGGTTTCATTTGTATATTATGGCGAAGGTGCCAATTATGTAAATTTACTCAGTGTCCAAACTGAATTCAGTTATCGAAGTGTCCTTAGTTCAGTCAAAGATTTCAATGTACCACGTTATCCTTTATTTATTCATATTTTAGTCGCGCTCCCGGACTCTGCCGGGAAGGGCGGAGGTCGGGGAGTGACATTAGTCAATTATCAATAACACTAACACTAATTAAACTACTTTGTTTTGGATTAATTACAATAATTACAAAAATTATTCAAAGTAGTCAATAAACTAAAGTAATTAAAATACTTAAATAATTAAACTAAGTAAACAATTAATTAACTATTTAATTAAAGTTATACTAATTTACAATAATTTAATTTAACACTAAAACCACAATTATCTAATAATTAGCAACAATTAAAACAAATTAAACAATTAACTATTTTAAATAACAATTAACTAAATAATAAATCCAAATTTTCAAATAATTCAGAAAATTAAAAACAACAATTAACACAAAATTAACAATTAATCACATATATCAAACAATTAACAATTATTAAAAAATTAACAACAATTAACACAATTAACAATTATCAAACAACACAATTAACAATTAACAATAATCAAACAACAATTAACAATTAAAATTCAGAAAATAAAAAAAATTAAAATGTTAACAATTAACAATTAACAACAATTATCAAACAACAATTAAGAATTAACAAGCGGTGGCGGAGCCCGGCAGGCGGAATCACTGGAGCAGACGGGGCGGAGCCCGACAGGCGGCGGCGGCGCGGAGCAGGTCTGGGCGGCGGCGCAGAGGCGGTGGCGGAGCACAGGCGGTGGCGACGTTGATGCGAAGATAAGTTCTATTCCGGCGTTGAATTTAAACGGGTAAAAAATTAGAAAATGAGATACTTCAAGATAGGGGAAGGGAGAAGGTCCGAATATACTTACCTTGGTGGTAGGAGCTTCGATTTCGCCGGAGAGGAGGAGAATCGCCGGAGAATGGTGTGCTTTTGCTGTCTGAGTGTTATGTTTCGCGAAATAGAGTCTGCCCGTTAAATAGGGCGAGACGACGGACTGGGCGACGGACCAGTCCGTCGTCCGCCATAAAATTAATTAAAAAAAAAATTAAATTGTTAACGACGGATCTGACGACGGAACAGTCGGACGACGGACCAGTCCGTCGCCAAATCCGTCGCTAACTCTCGCGCCAACTTACGCGCCAAAATAACGGTCGCCAGTCCGTCGCCAGAGGACGACGGAATACTAGTCCGTCGTCAATTCCGTCGCCAGTTAAAGGTTTTTTTGTAGTGATTTTACCTCATTCTTCCTATCAGGTCGATCACCAGATCGATTTCTTCCTTTGAAACTTCGATTATTGTCCTTGTATAGACGTTTGTACTTGTTTGCTCTCATTTCCATTCGTTGAAATCTTTGAGCCATAAGAGAGTATTCCTCAAAATAGTTCTTTGAGGGATAGTCCTCATCTTCTGATGTTGATGAGTCTTTTACTATGACAACAGGTTGAGATTTCTTCACTATCTCCTTTTCTTTTAACTTTGCCTTGAAAGCAGTTTCTTTATCTTTGTTCCCTGCAACAGATGGTTTGCTAGACGAGGGGTTAGTAGATCCATGAATACGATTAATTTCGTATTCATTTCCAGTTAGTAAATCAAAAAGAGAATCTGTGGTTAAAGAGTTGAACTCTGGCATCATGGGATGCATTGCTGAGTATATCTCCCAGTTGGCAGGTAGAGCACGAATGATTTTGAGATTCATCTCACGTTGAGTATACTTGTTCTTGTCGATGGCTGTTATCTCAATTATAATCTCAGTGAATCTGTTCTTCATATGAGCTACCGTCTCTCCTGGCTTCATTTTGAACTCTTCATATTTATTACACGCAATGGACAGTTTGTTTTCTTGAATCACGTCCGATCTCATACTGATGTCTCTAAGCACGTCCCACATTTCTTTTGCAGATTTGAGACGTCGAATTTTGGCCAGATAGATGCCTCTAACTATGCTTGAGATTAAGCCTTTGGCATAGTCATCTAAGCCAGCTTCTTTCTTTTCTTCGGTTGTGTAATCATTAATATCCTTCTCGTTTTCAACTATATCGACAGTTGGAGTTGGTCCTGTACCATCTTTGATTTCAGCCGAATATTTGTGCATTATCTTGATTGGTCCATCTGTGATTACTGACCATATCTTGATATGATGCGCCCTAAGACACATCTCGAGTCTAAAGCTCCAATCTTCATATCCTGCAATAGAAAAATCTTCGCACGCACGAGCCATCTGTCCTTCCATGACTAAGATAGATGATTAGTATAATGCAAGTGCTTTATGAAGTGAAAACGTTTTTCAAAGATCTATTCAAGAAGACCACACAGAGTAAACCTCCTGTGTTAACAGATACAATGGTCAAAATGAACCACTGCTCTGATACCACTTGTTGGTCCCGAAAGAGCTAGTTTGGTGTATGGGGGGGGAATACACCAATTCCAACTTTTTAGGTTTTCTTGTTTTTTGTTTTTGATAGATAAGGTTTAAGCAATCTTAGAATATAAGATGACTTGGATTAGCAAGAAGATTCTTCGTGTTAAGAAGAGTCAACTTAGCTCAAGTATACCTTAAGTGTAAAGTAACAGTTAATAAGAAAAACTTTAACAAGTTAATCTTGATTAATGTTGTGTGCGGAATTCGGTGGTTAATGCTCTTTTGTTGAAAACGTTTTCTTAACCAATATTTTAGTGATAAACAAGTTTAATGCGATTATGAAGAAGATGAATATGAAGTAAAACAGAAAGAAAGAACGCAAGAGTTAACGTGGTTCGGGATAAACCTCCCTACGTCCACGGCTCGATCAAAACTAGATCGAAATCAACTAATGTCTCTAGATCCTGAACTAGAATAATGTAAGAACAAATTTCCAGAAAGTAATCTTCAACAGATGAAACACTCAGAGAATTCGAAGATGGAGTGTTTATAACGATGAGAGCTTTGAAGATATTTGAGCAGAGTTTAGGCTTTGATTGCTTGAATTCTCGTACTTCTTTCTGGAAGTGAAGGTGGTATTTATAGCCTCAATGAAGAAACTATCCGTTGGAGACGATGGCCTCTATTTTCAACGCATTAATGGCGGCATTAAATGCATGTCAGAGTTGTTGAAGCACGCGCTGCCAGGTTGAGAGTGGTTACCACCTTTCACGCAATTTCCCAATGTGTTGCCATACTGGTAATGATTCATTTTACAGAGATATTTGAAAATCTTGTACATCATTCCTTAAAACATACCGTTGATGTGACAACACACTGAGTGGATGACTTATGACTAATTTAGGTAAGTCGGCAGTCCACCATAAGGATAAGAAGAGCTTCCTCTCGCTGTATGTTTGAACATGTGCTCTTCGTTTCTTTTGAATTGGACAGCTCGCTGTTGATGCTTTGTTGTTCACTAACTGTTGTTTATTCGATGAGCACTCGCTGTCACGTATTTACTTGCTGTTGTAATCATGAGTACTCGCTGTTGAGTACATGTTGAGCACTAGCTGTTGTTAGTGCTATCTGCTTCCTGCTACATTGATTACTAGCTGTTGGTACAATGAGTACTCACTGTCAACCTTGATGAGTACTATCTGTTGTTACTACTATCTGCTACCTTCTTCATTGAACACTTGCTGTTTGTAGTCAAGTGTACTTCGCTGTCAGACTTGTTCACTTGCTGCTTTCTTCAGGTCGCTGTAGACATCACAGCTTGCTGTTATCCTTCTTAAAGAATAGTGAGTAAGAAATGAACAGATAGAGGACTACCATCTGTTCCATTATCACTTGTACATAAGTGAAGGCTAAGATCAAAACATGTGGATCATAAAAATACTAGACACAAGAAATGACAGCTACCTGTATTTTAAACTAGTAACAGATCGCTGTGATAAACACGAATCTAGTAGAACATTTATAATTAATGTGTCCAGGAATGCTTTTACCAAGGATAATACAGATAGTGAAAACTGTACTATCTGCTCCTTTTATATGTTAGCTTGTTCCTTAATAGATGACATTAATTACAATTTTTAAGACAAAATTTTTAACTAAGTGTTGTTTCGAATTGCATCATCAAAACAATATAAACTTGTGGGGTTCCCAACAGCTAGTAAATTCTTGTAATTAACAAAAGTGTAACTATGGTCCCTAAGTCCTATTTAATGAGGGGAATACTTTTGTAATTTATCCTGCTCATTTGAATTATTATCTTTTTTGTTTGTACTTGTTGCAGTTGACTGGTGACATACATGAGGAGGTGGAGACTCACAACCGTATGCTAGATAAAATGGTATTCAAGTTCACAGATGCATCAAGGAAACTTTGAATACTTTTCTGTTGTAATATCGTCCTTATTTTTTTTGTTCACAATTTAACTAACAGAGCTAGGCATTATACTTCCCTTGTCTAATCGTTAATGATAATCCTATTACTATTTCATTAGAATTAAAAGAGGTTAGCTATTTTTTCACCTTAGGATAACTTGAACTCGTCAAATAAGTATTTAAGCATGTAAGCGTGAGAATTTAGTTAGATGTGTTATAAATTATTGCCCTATTTTGTTACTGAAGTTTAGTTGTGATTGATATTTTACACATCTCCTCCACCTAAGATCTTCACAAAGCATCTATGTTTACCACGTGCTATAAAAAATGAAGGGATCTAAGAATCAGGGCAAGACGGTTGGTGCTGATTACTCCTTTATTTTGCAGGATTCTTTTGTATTATCTGTATGATTAACGTAGGATTGCAACGTCGTGCACATGTTCTCAGGCGTCCCTTTTGTGATGAAACTCCAAAAGATAAATCTTGGAGCAATGTGATTTCTATTACACGAGCTACAAAGTCATGCACAAAGACATGTATTGGCATATTAAACTGCGGCTTTGGCTTCAAGTTAACTCGTGTACAGGTCTGTTAACAATTCAAGTTCTAGATGTAAAAGTCACAATTTTAATATGAAAGATGATATGCATCTGGTTAACTCATCGATGGTACACATGTGACATGTTCATCTGAAACTCTTTGTTCATAAGTTCTTATACCGTGCTAACACTAGCCTTTCTGTTGTGCTTGTTATTTCTGACTCACTTCTGATTTCAGATTAAATATCTTGCTGAGGATGGAATAAATTCTTCTGTGTTTGGAGCTGCAGCAATATGTTCGCCTTGGGATCTTTTGGTTGGTACATGTGCCTTATTTGCTGTGATTTGGATATGAAATTGAACTATAATTTGGCATAGATACATCACCACGTTTCTTTGGTTTTTATCATTTCTCTATGTGTTACAATTTGTATCACAATTCTGTATTCTGCATGCCCTACTTATATGTGATTGGGCGACCATTGTGATCAATGAGGTTAGTAAAATAACTCATTCAATTTTATTTCTAAGTACTTTTCACATATTTAACTAAAAAAAAGTCTCACTCTAGCTCGATTTTCTTGTAGATTGACATGTGAAGTGACAATATTGCTTTGATTGATGAAGAAGTTTGGTGATTTTGGGCATGGTGATTCAAACTTCTACTGCTTTGGGTTCGTGTACTAGTTTAAGTCACATTAGTTAAGGTGGATTGAAATATTAACCCAAACTTTTTAGTATTTTGTCATTTTTATTTTTATTTCCGTGTACGAAGTTGAATATTAGACAATTAATGCATATAAATATTTTTAGTGCGTGTATGAATTCTCTATTTGGCATTGTTTTATTTTGTAAAATATATTGATGAAACCAAAAATATTAAATACAGGTTAATTAATGAAAAAATACGAAAATGGTTAAATTTATCAGATTATAGATGACATTCTGAAAAAGTCATGTATTGCACCAAAACGTGTCAATTTCTCGTTTATAAATGACAT